>NW_019379493.1:1092919-1141364 GCF_000648655.2 Copidosoma floridanum
AAGTATGACTACTATTAGTAGATTTGAGTTTTATCCAATCATAAAAAAGACTTCTATCTTCAATTTTTCTAGTCCATATTTTTGTTTTCTTACAATCTTCAAATTCTTTTAGTAATTCTTCTGATATACTTTCATTGAACATTTTAGAAAATCTATTAGACTCAATCATCATAGAATTCATTTGCATATTTTAAAAATTTTCAAATGATTTTCTAACGTCATTAGTATGAGCTGATATTGGAATTTTATTTTTCTTATTTAAAATATCAAACTCAACAGCACTCGGGTTAAAAGGCATAAGCCCACAAGCTTGAAAACCGTTTTGAATAGTTTTTTTCTTATCGACCAAGGCATCCAAAGCAATATTCAAAACAGGAGCAAGCTCTTCTTTTCTTAACTGGTGTCGTTTTGTATTTTCCATCTTGGCACAGTTCTCTTCCATGACTCTTTTAAGGAATGAAACAGAGCTACATCTAATGGCTGTATTAAATGAGTAGCGTTTGGGTATGATGATATTAACTCTATCTTATTCTCACGACAAAATCTGACCAAGGGAATAGTTACATGAGAAGCATGTCCATCTAGATATAAAATAACTGGAAAGCAGATACTATTCTTGACTAGCCATGGATACCATACATTAGCCACATATTAAAAAAAAACTTCTGTGGCCATCCATCCTGAATCAGAGAGACCAACTCATCACCCTTTTGGGATTTTTTCTAATATATGTTGAGGGACTTCTTTTTTGTAAGTATACAGGACCGTAGGAGGGGCTCTGGTTCCATCAGCAGAAAGGTTAAAAAGCACAGTCATAACCTCCTTTTCATTAGCATCAACTACTTTGTAAACAGCTTTAGAGCCTCTTTCAGTCAGCACTTTGTCACTTTTAGGGCATAATAAGAAGTTGGACTCATCGCAGTTGAAAATACGAGAAGCTTCAATCTCAAGTAAATTTTTCTCCTTCAAATATTACCCTACTTCTGAAAACCAGCCTAAAAGGTTCTCTTTAGTTACGGAGGCCCGAGTAAGTGTTAGATGCTGAGGTGTTCTGAGGGACAGTTCAGGATGTCGTTTTGCGAACCCTTCGTACCAGTGCCTTCCTGGACGAGAGTTAGTAAATGGTGTGTCCTTATTTTTATCCATGACATAACTCTGAACAGTGTCTAATAAATCTGTTTTTGAAACAGGAAATCCATGAACAGCCCTGTCACGAATCCAATCAACAATTTCTGATTCTTCTGTAGCTTTCAATGTTGTTGGAGGCCCAATCTTCCAATCAGATTTTTGAGAATTTTTTTGACGCCTGTGTATAGTTGTTGAAGGTTCATTAAATGTTTTTGCTGCTTTCCTCACAGAAATTCCATGGCTAACTGCTTTAATGGCTAAATCAAGGGATTCTTGAGGATAAGTTTTAAAGTTTTGTTTAATACAACTACTATTTTTTTTGTAATACTATGAATCTAACGACAGCAGGATATTGCAATATTAAAGTATGACTCCAACGGCAATGCTGTCCAATGGTCTTTATTTATTTATTAAAGCAACGTTTCGAGATAATTAAAAATTATTAAAAGCCAATAACTATCCATTAAAATTTATTGATACATACATTAAAAAAAGACTAAACATATTAAATAAAAAAGATAGCTATAAAAATCATAGTATAACCCCATATAATGACTATATTGTCTTACCGTTTTCAAAAGACTATGAACATGAGATAAAGAAGATTTCAAAAAAGTACAATATTAACGTCATTTTTTAAAAAATTAACAAGATTAACATAAATAATCAATTAGGTAAAGACAAAATAGAACCGCGTTACAAACCAAATATAGTGTATAAAATTAATTGTCTAGATTGTCATCGGTATTACATAGGTCAATCAAGTAGAACTCTGCAAACACGAGTTGGTGAACATATGAGAGATGATAAGAAAAAAGACGACAGATCTGCATTATATTGCCATGTAAAAGATTCAGGACACAATATTGATTTTGAATATGGTAATGTACAGATTTTAGATGTCGAAAATGTGAGGAGTAGGCGTGAGGTATCAGAAATGATACACATAAGTAGAAATATCCATAACTTGAATAGACAATTTGATGCACAAAATTTATTACGAATTTTTAAAGAATTTATCAAAAGTAATTTACACTAGTCGCAGACAACAGCATAATAACTAAATAAATTTTATTCAAAAATATCATTTCATATAGGTCACGCCTCCTCTAATACATACATTAGCCATTTTAACTCTTGTACATGTACGTATTGGTATTGGTCCTGCCTGATAGATACCTGTCCTCGGTATAGAAATTAATTTTCGTTAGTATGTTCGAGTCACTTACAGGCTACAATCAATCAACTAAGATCTCGACAAATGTAAGCGATCACGTAAAGTCTGTATACTGTGATATAATTGTAAGTTTTAGTGTTTTAAACTACAAGCGATTGTATAATTGTTTACCTTTTTTTTAATTTTGTCATAATTTGTATGAAATTTAAAGTGCTTGAAAAGGGCCTCGTTCTAAAGTGGCCGAAACGTTGCTTTAATAAATAAATAAAGACCATTGGACAGCATTGCCGTTGGAGTCATACTTTAATATTACTATTTTTTTCTTTTTATTGCTATTTTTACTTGACTTTGGCATTTTATATCAGGAAAAACAATACTTGAGCTGTAAATTATATTAAATAATAAGGAAAAAAAAGTTGTCTTTGCCATGATATGTCAGCATTTATGTATGGTACTTAGGTTATGTTTATTGGTTACATACTTACTTTAATGTATACCGCTCAATAAAATATATTATTTATTACGCACCTATGAATAAATGCTGCTGTGTGACTTATGACTTATGTACTATACAAAAGAATTTACAAGAAAACACGATAAAATGATTTAATTGATCAAAATACTTTGAAGCGACACTTTGTTTACGCTGTTTCACGAAACGGACATAAAGTACTATAGCTATGATGTCCATAAGATGGAACGCAACAGTTTTCTGCTCCACTAAGCGGACAATTTAAAAATTTAGTGTCCATTAGGCGGATTATCTGAATAAATTATTAAAATAGTCCTTAACTTTCATAAAACTTGAAAATTTCTCATTCAATATGTTATAAGCATTATTTAAAATACATAAACACATTGAACATTGTGACAAACAATAAATAGACATCAAAACATCCAAGGGGTATGTATACGAATTCAACGATATTAGTCATCACTTATTATAGGCTTTCTATAAGATATTTTTCGCACATCATTTTATGATAAAAAAACCGACATTGTAAACAAATTGTTTAGTCACTTATCATTATGATTGCTTATACATTTTAAAGTAAATATCAATATAGTTGGATATAATTTTGATTATTTATATTTGGTTGATTTTCAAAGTCCGTTCCACGAATACGACACGTTCCAGCATCGGTACGTTTACCTTAGAATGTATTTCATTGCATTTTTAATGAGCATGCATGAGAGTAAGATACGTACATACTACTTATAATTTTGTTAAAAATTTGACCCTTAGAACGGTTGTAGGTGTATGAACACACAAATTTTTTATGATAGTAATGCTTAGCAGTCTACTAGCAGAAGACCAACAGTATCATTTAGTTTTGTATAATAGCACAAGTATTGCTACAATTGCTTTTCAAATTGTGCACGCAGTGAATATGATGTAGCATTTTTGTGGACAGAATTACTTATAGACTTTACTAAAAAAAAATTTTGCAATGTACGTAAGCTAATTTTTTTTGTAGGGGACAGTCCACTATCCTATACCGCTTCTCGAGAGCTGCTAATATGAGTATTAAACGTGAAGGAAAGTACTTCAGAAGAAGTATCATTATACTTATCAGCTGACACATATTTGCTGTCCAGTTGGACAGACAATAGGCATTTTAACAAGTGTCTTTAGATGCATCAAAAGGCATACTCAACTTTTGGTGTAGACACGGGGGAAATAAAAATTCAGTTTATAAGATTTTTACATTTATTTTAGTTTATAATATACATTAAGTGTCATTAAACTTATTTATTTTACAAAAATTTGTTTATTTCAGAGAACCTTACTACCCTGCTGAGGCCACAGAAAATATATACATTTTAAATTTTATTTATCTATGTAGGTACCGAGGTAAGCACCAACCGACAGGAGACAGGGAACAAGAGCGTTTGATTCAACAGTACTTCTGTGTGGAAGTGTTATGTGTGTAGACATATCTGTTGATAAATGTATATACTGAGAGTGGTCGATGGTGATGGAAACATACCGCGAGTTCACAAAGTCATCTCGTTTTGTCGCTTTGTTACTAGTAGTCAGCGTTTGTTTTGCTTCTCACCATTAACAGATTGATCTGTTAAACAAAGGTGGGTTGTTTAATAAATAAAAACTCGGTTCATTCCGTGCTTAAGCCTGTTATCACAGGGAAAAGCACTCTCCTAACCTTAAATGGCTAGCTCTCAAGCTTTCAACTCGCAATCGTTCAGTGCTATCGTCCAGAAGTCTCAAAACCCCACAAGAGATCAAACGATCATTGTCGATGCTGTCAGCAAAACCTCTCTCAAAGATTACGCATTCGCTCTCGCCAAAATTGTCAACCCTATCCATGTAATTGGATTCTCCCGCAAGGAAGAATCTACTTCTACCTGAACAGCAAAACTTTGGCCAACGACTTAGTTGACAAGGAAACAAACTTAAAAGTTGGTAACTCTATATAACCCTTAAGACCTCTCAACTCAAAAAATGTCAGGATAGTTATCTCAGACGTCCAACTATGCATACCCAACTCCGTAATCGAGACCAACTTGAAAAAGCTCAACATCAGGATTGTGTCCCACGTGCTCAACGTAAAATCTGGCCTAAATGAAGCTGGCTTCTCACACTGGATCAGATTTAGAAGACAAGTATACATCCACCCGGATTCAGTCGAGAAACTTCCTCCAAGCCTGAAAATCTCTTTTGAAGGCATCTCTTGCAATACATTTCTTACTACTTCTAAAATGACTTGCTTGATTTTCTCCCAGGAAGGACACCTGGCGAAGCACTGTAAAGAAGACTGTAACTAGTTCATTAATACTGGGAATGAACCAGGAGACAGTGGTAACCCAATGGACAACATAGATCTCCAATCAGATTCCACTACTGAGAACACCAGAGGTCAGTCAAGCCCACCGAAACTACATAAAAAGGCCGATAAGACTAACTTGTCTATTCGTCCTTGTATGGTGACGCCAACTGCAACGGGTATAGTGCCAAATCCTGCTTTCTCTCAGGACAATTTAAGTTTTAACCTCTTTACCAGTTAAATGCAATAAGCGACCATCTGTGGCTTTAACTAGCTCCAAGCCAATAACCCAACAACGCCTATTGTCTTGACTGGGATTGGCCAGTCTAGGATCAGGGCTCAAAAGTGTTGGCACAGCACAGTCAGTGGGCTGGCCAGAATTTTTTATCCGAGGCTGATTTTGATTTCTTGAACCAACACATAAAAAAATGTTCACAAGGGCTGGTAACCCCTGCTTGCAGTGTTCCCGTTTGCAGGCATCTAGATGAACTAGACGCCGTTGCCCGGCGCTCATGACGAGGACGACGAGGACGTGGGAACTTAAACGCTTTAAGAGAGCCGTAGTTACTCCCACCGTTTACCCGCGCTTGCTTGAATTTTTTTATGTTGACTTTTATGTTCAGATCACTGGGCAAAAATCACATTGCATTATCACGCCGGATCGCACCAAACTGGAATAATATTTCCTGGAGACCTCCGTGCAGTAAGAGTGCCAGGTCAGGGTATGGTCAAGCTCTACTTCAAGCAATTTGAAGGACGTAGTCAGTACTATGACAGTGCCGTTGATATGTATTGATGGAAGAGGACCACTCCCGTACAATCGTCGCTCTAAGCTGCGTGTGCCCATATATATATCTCGGATGTTTTGGAGTCCGTTCAGCCTTACCCATTTTGTCACCCAACTCAGTATTTTGTTTGCTCTATTTATTATTAGTGGAGCGTCTCCCACTAAACCATGTAGCTGAAAACATGTGTCATCCACGTAAGAGTGGTAGTCACAGCCACAGAAGGCGTGTGACATGTCATTTACCTACAGCAAGAGGAGCAGAGATCCAAGCAGACTGCTTTGCGGGACCTTAGCCTCCCTCAAAAGAGCCTGCCACAGCTCACCGTTAGAAGCCCGTACCACCTGTATACGCCCTGATAAATACAACGCAATCCAGGACACCACTGAGTCAGAGAAGTCCAGACCAACCAGCTTGCTGACCAAAAGCTGAAGTTGACCGGGTCAAAGGCATTCGACAGATCTATCACTATCGGCAGCATCACATGTCCTCTCTTCATTACTATTTTTGTGTCGTTCAGTATTCTGAGCAGAGCAGTGTGCGTGCTATGCGACCTTCTGTAGCCCGACTATCGCCGAAAAGGAACAAGACACACGAGGCTTAGAGCGACGATTGTACAGAAGTGGTCCTTTTCCATCAACACAGATCAACGGCACTGCCATAGTACTGACTACGTCCTTGAAATTGCTTGAAGTGGAGCTTGACCATACCCTGACCTGGCGCTCACACTGCATGGAGTTCTCCAGGAAATATTATTCCAGCTTGGCGCGATCCGGCGTGATGACGCAATGTGATTTTTGCCCAGTGCTCTGAACATAAAAGTCAACATAAAAAAATTCAAGCAAGCGCGGGTAAACGGTGGGAGTAACTACGGCTCTCTTAATGCGTTCAAGTTCCCACGTCCTCGTCGTCCTCGTCGTGAGCGCCAGGCAACGGCGTCTAGTTCATCTAGATGCCTGCAAACGGGAACACTGCAAGCAGGGGTTACCAGCCCTTGTGAGCATTTTTTTATGTGTTGGTTCAAGAAATCAAAATCAGCCTCGGATAAAAAATTCTGGCCAGCCACTGACTAAGCTGTGCCAACACTTTCAAGCCCTGATCCTGGACCGGCCAATACCAGTGAAGATCAAGAGAAATACCATTGTCGGTACCCGGGATATGAGAGAACATTCACAAAATCAAATGGTCGTAGCGTTCGTGAGAAAAGAAGTCACCCTGATTGGTTTGATGAGAGCAGACTCAAGGAAAATCCGAGACGGAATGAGATGTGGTCGGATGAAGAGAAGCAGCTCCATGTAAAGAAGGAGGCCGAATTGGTGGTGGCAGATCCAAAAATTGTAAGACGAATAAGTCTGGTCTTGCACGAGTTCTTTGAGGGCAGAACATTTGACTCGCTGAAGAGACAAAGAAAGAAGGCAGACCATTAGGCGATGGTTGCTCAGTACAATCACTTGCTACAGTCGTGAGTGAAGGAGAGTAAGGAGTCGGGTGGTAAGGCTGAAATGGTTGAGAACTTAACTCAGCCAAACTTGAACCATCCGCATGTCGAGTATTTCGCGTCTCTTTGGCCTTTAAAAGACGATGTATTCTTCTCCACTCGCATGAACACCTTATGCCAAATGGTTTTAAGTAGAAGCAAGGAAGCAGTTGGAGTTGAATTGGCTCTTCTCTTAAGAGAGGCATTTCCAGCAAAAAGAGAGAAGCAAATGAACATTGAGAATCGGCACGAACTGGTGGTGCCACATAGTCGCAAAGAGTGCCGCAAGGCAGAATTCGCTAGGGTCCAGGACCTTTGTAAGAAAAACCCCTCTCAGTGCGCCAAGAGAGTCATCGAAGACCAGCTGACTCAATCTCCGGGTTTGCCCATTGAAATTATGGAACCGTACTTGAGAGCAGTAATGACCACCTAAAAGCAATGTGTTCCAGAAATTGAGAGGAGAGATGAGGTCAAGCCTCACTTCGGGTTGCCAGTAACTCTTGGAGAAATCAAGAGAGCACTTCCTCTGGTTAGAACGGCTGTTCAATCTCTTCATTTGGTAGATGTTCAGTGCACTTTTAAGGTAAGAGGCAGAACCATTCAGGCCTTGAAAAGATTAGAGGAATAGAGATACCTGGGAGTGCAGTTCAACGCCTCAGGCCATGTTTGGTCTAACACGCGTTAAAAGCTTCTGAAACAAATAGAACTTCTAACAAGAGCCCCGTTAGGGCCGCAACAAAGGCTAGGGGCATTGAGAGCCATTGTCATTCCAAGTTTGTATTACCAGTTGACACTTGAAAAAGTAACATTGGGATATCTCAAGTCTTTGGACAAAAAGGCGAGACAGGCAGCTAGACTGTGAATTCATCTAACTCATGATTGTCCAAACGCCTACTTTCATGCCCAATTCAAAGATAGTGGCTTGGGGTTGCCCTCTCTCAGGTAAAGAGCTCTGCTTAAAAGGAGAAACAGGCTGATGGCACTTCAAAAATCTACATTATGTCAAAGGCGCCATGGCTATGCAGTATCTAGAGCATGTAGTATATGTAGTGGGACAAAGGCTTAGAGGAAGTGAGGGCTGGGTGAAAAGCCAGCATGGATGGTTGGCAAAGCCTACGCGATTTTTTACTGGAAAGGATTTTATCATGACAGCTAAGGCTCGCATAAGTGCCCTTCCAACAAGATCAAGGACTGACCGTGGAAGGACCCGAGACCGATACTACCGTACAGGCTGTCAAAACATCGAGACCATAAATCACATCTTTCAGTAGTTTTTCCATACCCACGACGTAAGCATCAGACGTCACAACGCAGTCTGTGGGTATATGAAGCGAAGCTTATGCAGGATGGGGTTCGAGGTCAAAGACGAGCAAAGATACAGACCTCATCGCGACCCTAGGAACTAGAACCTCGGTACTAGATGCCCAGGTGGTATCGAATCTTGTAGATCTCGATGAAGCCAATGTAAGGAAGGTTAGCTTCTACAAAAACAACATGAGCGTCGTCAAGAAGATCAAGGAATCGCAGGAGCTTTAATTCTGCTGAGTAACTCTTAATTGGTGCGGAGATTGGAGCGAGGCATCAACAAAGTCTTAAAAAACGAAGACTAATCAAAGAATCTTATGGGATTATAAGGGAAAATGATACAAAGGTATTCTATCGATTTTTTAAGTAGCTCAAGAGCTCTAAAAAAAGCTATGTGCGGAGAACTCATCATTTTCCATGTCTAGTGGCTTGTTACGGCTTTGAAAAACCAAAGTGATTATAAATATAAGTCATAAAATCTGATTCTATTTATTTTTAAGGTAGCTCAAGCTCTTCAAAAAAAGTAATCAATTTTTTTTTGTGTTTCCGCGTATGATCGTATCTACAAAAAACTCTGTTTC
This sequence comes from Copidosoma floridanum, assembly GCF_000648655.2. The sequence continues at coordinate 1,102,159 of NW_019379493.1, forward strand.
CCAAGTCTGGCACCCTTTTACAGTATAAAAATTTTGTAGGGATTGCGTCCCAAAAAATTTCAACTATATATTACGTTTTTCTAATGGATTAAAACAAAAATAATATTTTGAAGCCCCAGGGCACCTCAGGTCAGATTCGTTCCTGGTAAGGCTACTCTAACATTGATTAAAAATTTTATTCTCTGATATTTAAAGAAAAAATCTAATTCTTTGTATAAAAAATGATAAAACAAACTAATTTTTTTATTGACAGATGTTACCACAGTCCAGTGTATTCCGTTTTGGAAGTGAAAGCGATTCTGCAGAAGAAAACATCGATGAAAATGTAATTAACGTAAGGCTATTTTAAGAATATTTTAAGAAAATTAAAAAATTATTTACTTGGTTTTATGTAATATTCACGATTTGCGCACTTGCAGCAAGATTTTTTCCAATTCTTAAGAGTGAATGTTGAACCCCACGAAATACTTCAACTTAGTCTCTAACAACACCCTCCTTTAGTATCACCTATTAAGGATTCTATCTCTACTAATACTTTAATTGATTTGAATGTATGTATTTTCTTCAATTTTTTATAGCAATAATTCTGCATTATATTTAGATTGAATTTCAATCCTTTTAGGGTCTGCCTAGAGTATCATCAACATCAGCTAAACCAAGAAATCATTTTAATGCGATTGGCTCTCAGGTATTGCATTTACTGTGAAATTGTAGTTTATTTGTTAAAAACTTTAAGTGTTTTCATTTATTCTAGAATCAGCATATAGTTATAGAAGTGATAAATGAAAATACGGTAGGTAAAAATACATTTCAAGTTGTTCTCTATGTGATCACCGATTGTGTAATTAATACGAAGGATTTTTATGCAGACGTATATTACGTCTAATATATCTGAAATCGTCAAACAACAGGAGAGTGTGGCAGAAGTTCGTACTCAAGAGGATGAAATGTTTCGTCCTAGAGACGTAAGTTGCATTATGTACGCTTTGCATACATAATAAATAATCATAAAGACAAGATAATAACATTCATAATCTTCTATATGCTATCACTAAACGACATCGATGAAGATTGTTTTGAAGGAGATCATAGAGGTAGTGGGGAACTTTCTAAAAATCAGTCTTCTACTGAACGTGATAGATCTGAAGACGAGGAGGACGTTTCAGATTTGAAGGAAATAAGGGTACGTTTGTACACGAGATGTATTTAAATACCATTTAATGATTATTGCTCACATTTTCTTAACATAAGGGTAATAGTAACAAATAATAGTATGTATAATGCGATGATAAAAAAAATTTTATTAATACATGATATTTTTATGAAAGTTGATATAACGTCAACAAAAATCACTAATCAAGAAGAGGGTATCGCAGCAGTTCCTTGTGAACGGGGTGGAAAGTCTCAGAAGAGAAACGTAAGTTACATTATGTATGCTTTGCATACATAATTAATAAATTATGAAGACAAGGTAAAAATTTTTATAATCTTCTAGATGCCATTGCTGAGCGATATGGAAGAAGGTATTTTGGTAGAAGACGTTGAAGATGGGGCAAAACGACCAATAAATCAGTCTCCTACTAAATTCCATAATCCTGTCAACGAGGAGAAAGAGCCCAATTGGGAAAAAACAAGAGTACGTCTGTACACGAAATGCATTTAAATATATTTGATGATTATCACTAACAGCATCTGAAAGATAAAGACATTAAAAGAAATGAATCATACGTATAGCGTGATAGAATAATAGAAATTATATTTTATCTGAAAAAACAAAGAATTGTGATTATAAATTGGTTTTATTTATGCAGGATGAACATGGACCGAAATTTCTGCAAAAAAAAAAAAAAAAGCATTTACAAGTAAGGAGCTAGATAATTGTGTGGAGACTTCGATACGCTCGTGGAAAAAAGAGATAATATTTTATAAGTCTGTGTCGCTTCCTAAAGGATGCCAGCGAAACGTGTCGAAATAAAATGCTTTCCTTACTAAAGATTAAAGATGGTAAGAAAATAAAAAGATAAGAAAAGTATCTTTTAGCTGTTGCAAACATAAAAAATCTAAATTCCTCGGAAAGAGACTTTAAAAATATGCTTGTAAGAGCTAATCTCGTTAAAACAGAAAATTAAAAAAGTTCTTACAAATTTATTGTTTTTTTTTAGATTTAAAAATTATTTTCAATGTCAATATATACATATTTGTATTTGTATGCAAATGTCTGCACAATTCTTTCATGTAATTATTGATATGAATATTGAACAGACATCATGTTTGCTAACAGGAATTTATCTAAAGATGTAAATCCACATTTATCCATGATCATCGCATTCACCTACGTATATTGTGTACTAAATATTCATTATATGTACGTTACTATGCGCATATTATCATACTGAAGCAATATTTATCACACTGCTTTTTTAATCTGAAAATAATAAAATAGGAAACTGGAAAAGTAGACGCTTTGTCTCATAAGTTCAACGGGTCATTTGTCCTCCTAGATTTCTGTTCCTCAAAAGGGGGATTCATACGATATTCTTTTTGTTTCATGACGAGAAATAAGTAGAGAAAACTGAGTTATTGAATAAAAATTATTTATTTAATCACCACTAATAATAATATTACGATGCACCACCTCAACGGCAGTATAGTGGTTTCGTCTCGCTGCACGAGCCACAAGCGCTCGTCTGAGATCCAGTGACCAGAAGATACCTCTACTTTCTCACATCTCTATTCACGTCACAAATACAATCACACTCACGCACCTAACATACACTATTTTGTTTTCTCACTCTACACTGCTTCTGTTTCCCTATCTCTACTCTCGTCCTCATCCTACTAAGATTCTGCCGTTCGCTTGACCTCCGTTTTCTAGCTCTTTTCTTTCTTTTCGCTCTATCTGGGAAACTCCCATCCTAACTAGTTCTGTACGTCCAGCTCTCGGCTACTCTACTACCTTTCTCTACTCTCCTGTCCTTTCACTGTCCCTCGACTCTGTCCTTTTTCTGCATCCGATGTTACAGCGGCTTAAGCTATCTTACTCTTGATTTCTAAAACTCATCTCTCTCTCTCTCTTTCTTTCTATCTTTGTATGTCTTTTCTACTTATCCTTCCTTAATTTCCTTACCATGCTCCCTCTTTCTCTCTTTCTTTCTACTTATGTATTACACTCTACCCAGCACTCATGACTCATGACGGCATTAGCTGCCTGCTCATGTGTATTAGTTGTGGCTTAAGGTAGTAAGGATACATAGATCAATAAATTGTGCATTTTTACTTTAAAAACTCTTACCATAAACATGAGAAAAACAAAACAATCAACGGTTATTTCGATCTTCACTGAAATTGATATAGCAAAGCTGTCACATGAAACTATAGTTCCTTCAGATTGATAGAACTCTCAACTCTGCTTCTCATCACATAAATAAAAGTATTAAAATTGCTCATATATATGTAAATCAACTTAGGAAATATTTTTATTAAGTAGAGCCTACGTAATTGGATGAAAATTTTGATATTTTAGCACTCACTGAAACATTTCTTAACCCTGCTGATGATGACACAGTCCTCAGCTTTGAGGATCGCAACTTTTTTTGTTTTGATAGGATCGGCAATGAAGGAGCAGGAGTTGATTTCTGTGCGCATAAATCTTTTGGTATAAAAGTTTTGAGTACATCGGATCCTACATTTCATAATAAACCAAAATATATTATTGCTGAAATATCTCATAAAAACTATAGATTTATCTTCGTTGTCTTATATTGCCGTCCTAAGAGACTTTATCTTTCTAATTTATTTATTGATCTATCTATCTTTTCCATTAAAAGTAAACAGATTATTGTAATTAGTAATTTGAATTCAAATATGCTGTCCAATAGTCACGGTGTTATGTACATTCGAAAATGCCTAAATTCTCAGTTACGTCATCTGATTACTTCTGGTTCAACACATCATACTTATCATCTGGACTACTTCACTCATACCTGAACAAATCTCCTCTTCGTTAGTTATTATTTATCTATTATTTCTTACTCAAAAACTGATTCTTTTTTTATAGCTGGCCATGATCTAATTACATAAGAAATTAAAATATCCGGTGCTCTTTTCTCAGATGAAAGTTTTCTCACGCTGTGAAACTGCATTGAGAGATTCTAATAATTGTGAAGTACATAAAATGGCTGAGTTGTCCTCAAAATCTGTTCTTACTTCATTGATTTCATCTCTCAACTCCAATCAGTCACTATAAAACGTTCAAATAAACTTTAGGTGACTTTGGAAATTAGAAATCTTACGAAGCTTCGTAATACCACTTACAAACCTGCTTCAAAGTTTCGAACCTTCGAACGAGTTTCTAACCTTACAGTTCAGCTAACCTTGCCTCGTGTTGACTCGGCAACGTGTAGTATTAATGGAATATCATCTCAGATGCTGACCATAGTTTTTGATATTCTAGTTGAACCCATTTCTCTGCTGATTTAGTAAACCTTTTACTTAGGCTTCCTTTCCGATTTCTTGGAAAAAATCATATGTGACTCCACTTGCCTAAAACCAGATGCATGTTATCTCCATCTGACACTTTACATATTTCTAAACCACTTGAGATTTCAAGAATTGTTGAAAGGCTTGTACATTCACAGTTATTTAGTTATCCTGAAGCTAATATGATTTTTGATCCTAAACAGGCAGGTTTTCGTCGAGGGCATAGCACTCAAACTGGACTTATTTCTTTTCTTGACGACGTACGCAGAGGTGCTGATTCCGGTATGCTGGCCATTTTGGTCATTTTTTACTCATCCAAGGTCTTTGACACTGTTCCTCATCCATTACTTCTACATAAGCTCTGTGGAATAAATTGCAATAATTCATTTATTAAATGGCTGCATAGTTATTTCTCTGGCATGCACACAATATTTCACAAGGGAGTCCCTGTGTCTGACTGGCTACCATTAAAGTGTGGCGTACCTTAAGGTAGCAGCTTGGACCCTTTTCTCTTCTCAGTATTTTCGAATGATTTACATCAAGTTTTACAATTTAGCAAGCATATCTGTTATGCATATGACTTTCAGATCTACATCATGTGTCGGCCAGATGAATTCGATAATACGATCTTGAATTAAATCGTGATATTGGGGCTGTGATTAAATAGAACACTGAAAATAATGATCTACAAACTATTTTTGTCAAACAACTGTAAAATGTAATAAATAATTTTTAAAAATCGATTGTTGGCTAACTTAATTTTTATTTTAACAAGTTGTAGTTTTTAAGTTAGTACAATAAATGTAATTCATTTGTGTTAAGAGAAAACTGAGGTTGCTTAGTAAGGCACAGTTAAATGACTAAATTATGTCGCTAAACACTTACAATATTTCCTTTACTTGTACGAGACATCAATGCCACCATACTCCCCCCCCCCTTCCCATTACTTACCAATAAAAATAAGTCCCTCTTTCTCCTACCATTTTTCGTAAAGATTTTAGAAGATGTATAAGCTTTAGCACCTCGTTTCTACGCAAACGTTACACGCGTAAACTTCCTTGTGCAAGTTTTTAATATAGCTTCTATTAATTATTTTGAAGATGCGATTCATCGCGTTTGAAAATCACATCAATAAATGATTAATAGTAAAGTTGATACATGTCACATTCAAATACTATTGGACATTAGCCTTATAATTATTAAAGATCCTAATATTTTTACTCAAAATATTGATAATTTGACAGCATCAGAAAAACAAAAACTACAACTTGTAGTGTTACGTCTAAAAAATTTTATACAATTAGGTATTTTATGATAGTTTGGAAGAAGTAGAGACAACACAAATATTCAGGAATGAATCTGAAGCATTTATATCAGATAGCGAGAAAGGAGTGGCAGCGTCAGTAAATGCTTTTAAAAATGAACCAGAATTTTTTGTATCAGCAAGTTATCAAAAAGTCCTTCAGGATCGAGGCATAGCCACAGCAGCAAAAGCATTAGCAGCTGTAGTTCCAGATGTTGAGAGCATTAAATCTATAAATATAGATGATGCAAATTCGACCTTCGAAAATTGTATTAAGTCGATTGTAATTGTGAATTTGAAGCACTTTAATTTTAAAAAATTATTAAATGAATAACAGTCTTTTAAGAATTATCAAGCATTGAAAGTAAATACAGTTTTAGCAGCTAAATATGTGATTATCAAAGATAATGTTGTAGATGCTGATTTAGAATATTTTAATACAAAGTCACAGGTTATTTATCAGATAACTAGTCTAAATGAGTGGTTTGAAATAAATATGCAACAACCTATAAAAATATCTTAGGAGTTTTTCAAGACAAAGAGTTCTTCTGTAAGCTTTACACCTAGTAAAAGCTGGACAGGGCTATTCTGTAAGCTTTACACCTATCACTGAGAAAGATATGGTGCTGCAGTCGTCTCTCCCCCTACAGCAGCTATACCAAACCACTATTAGTCTGCTGTCTCTGACTACTGGGATAGCAGGTATCCCAGTCCGCGCTGTGTGTGCTCCACGGTAGTACAGTAACCGCTTCAGACATACAGTATTACAGCTGTTCGTATTTCCGAGATAGCAGACAGTCAATTATGAGGTTTAACGAGTATAACATACTAATGGGATAACTATTATACAAGTATTTTGAGTTCATAGATGTGTATCCGAGGTTTAAGTATATAGTGTCACGGTGTACCTCATGATTGTTTTGTTGCATATAATATTCTTCTACAATAATGGATGATTTTTTCAAAAAGAATTCGTTGGATTATTCAGAAGAAGTGGTTTCAAAATTAAAAGGTAAGTTACATGTGCAAAAAGATGATTAACTCAAATTAACCTACAAAAAAACCAACAAAAAATTCTAACAAGGTTGTACATCCTATTTGTTTTGAATTAAAAAAATGGTTTTAGTTTAAGTAGCTTAAGGTACGTTATAACCTTTCTATGATCGCAATATATTCTGTTTGCTTTTACGTATGCATTAATATTGTATATTGTATGTCACTTGCATTGCAACTGTTTCTACTGTTTGTATACTTATTAGACATGCATAAATAATGATGCATTCAACTTATTTTATGTGAATGTACTAATTCATAATTTATTAAGTTATCTTAATTTGTTTCTCAGTAAAGGACATTCATCATTGTCTACCTTTTACACTGATAATAAAGTCTATAGTAAAGTTAACTAGTCACCAAAATCGAGACTAAAATTATAGTTATAAGGCCGTAGAAAAATTTACCTGACAGCTTTAGCAATCACTGCCAAAGAGCAAAGTAGCTATATTACTAAAGTAAGAATTCTTGAATGATAGTACAATTAAAAGTTATGTGGAGTCAGATATGGATTCCATTAAGTAGTCATAAATATTTTGCAAATATACAAAGTTGTTATTTTATCAATACCTGCAGTTATTTATTTATTAACACAACTACTCAGCCACTGAGTTTAAAATATATACTACTTTTCGAATTTTATTTAAACTAGTATAAGAATATCAATTATTGAAAATAATAAAATTATTTTTCACTATTAGTAAATTGCACAGTAAATGATGTATTATTTTGATTTGTACATTTTGAGAGCAATATTTTATAAAGAAAGTACACCAAAGTTTGTAGTAGAGGATTTGCTAGCTGTCGAAGGCCAAAAAAGTTTGAAGGGTAAAATCAATCATAAGTGCGTTTGTATGCTTCCTAGGAAGAAAATCAAGATTTGAAAGTTATTTAAAATCAAGTGGCGCGGTCGCGCCACAAAGACGAGTTTGAGAAGCTGACGATGACAATGCCGTGGCTACCGCGTACACTATTGACTACTATATTCAAATATCAAATTTTCAATAAATAAATAAAAATACTCATCATTACATTACTAAAAATTTTTTGATGCAATATTTCATTTTGTATGTTCAACTTTGATTCTCAACAATAATATTTGTGGGAAAACTATTAAAACATGATAATGAGATGCATGGTTAAACAAAATTACCAAAATCTCTTTTTCTTTCTCCTTCCTTAGTTTGCCATGACTAGACCGTTAAGTTGGCCGCATACTGGCTACAAAGATATCGATACTATCGATTTACTGTGTCAACGTATAGTCAACTCGTTCTTATGGTCTTAAAGCTCTGTGAAGTATCATTTAAAGTATGTATATATATTTATGCATACAAAATTTACAAATTTCTGATTATTAATTACTAATATATACATCCAAATATATATTATACTAACACAATAGTGAGTTTCAGGAATCTGTTGCATGGATAGACCTTGAAGTTAGTCGCACTTGGGCTATACATTGTACTAATTTCCTTAGTGCGTAGCAATCAATATCTTAGCAGATTTTTTTAAAGAGCATAGAAATCAATATTGCGCAGAAAGATGCACAGTTGCACTGTATGTATAATACATGCACTATCTCCCTACGATAATTAAATTTGTGTGCACGTGTTGACATTGTCTTACTGCATTATTAGAAGAATTCTGTTGCAGCATCGTGAAACAGATACTGTCAAATTATTATTTCAACAATATATAAATAAAACTAATGTCAACATACGACTATTAAGAGAGTTTGCTGGAGAAGAATACACAACAAGTAAGCAGCAAGATGCCGCTGAGATTTTATTAAGTCTATGTAATAAATCACTTATGTTGAAAAATGTTTCAAAAAAACGAACAAAGTGTAACAATCAGGTGTCCTGGTTGCGATGAACAACACCATAGTGAGACATCTAATTATATTGTTACTCTTTCTTTGCCAGAGGACTCTCGAATCTGTACACTTTTAGAACTTATAGATTACAATATTGGAAATTGGCAAGAAATTGAAAGTTATTTTGATGATGGATGTCGCTTAAAAAAAATAAAAAACTAGATTAAACAATCAGTAATACTGTAGTAATTTTACAATTAGTGTTATATAAAAAAACTGATAAAGGTTTTGTTAAAATGATGAACTTTAAAATGCCTAAAACGTCAAAGCTTTGTACAGACATAAAAAATTCTTAAAGGCTTTAGAAATTATTTGTACTAAGAAGCCGAGTAAATGAATAAAAATGTTAGCACGCAAATAAGTCTTTAACTAACTGCACGTAAGCCATTGTAAGATATTTCTTTTTTTTATGTTCATCATCGCCCAAAGGCTCAGCCATGGCTTTTGACACGTATATAGTGTACTTAGGCATACAGTAAAATATTGTAACAACTTTATTAAAAAGCGAAGGGTTTAACTGTAGAAAGAGCTGCAGGTTGTTTAAGAGGCTCAACTCCCATGCCGAAAAAATTCTAATTTAATAATGAAAATTTTGTCTGAAATGGGATTTAAACCCCGACCATTAGGATCTGTGAGCAGGCACGGTACCCACAGAGCTATCATATGCCTGATCACATATATTTATGAATAAATTTACTTTTTTTTTTCTAAACGTTATTTTAATTGTTTGCTAAAAAACAGTATAAACCCGGGCTGGCAAGTTATACAGATTTATTAACTTTCCAAAATATTGACATTTTTTGCTTTTATAATGAAAATAAAACATTAGGCTTGACTATTTGTTATTCAGTACCTTAAAAGTAATATAAAAATTAATACATACCTTATTCAAGTATTACAATATTTGTAATGTCAAAAACTTGACTATTTCTTCTATATCTCATTACTTTCTAAATCTTCCATTTCGTTTCGTAAAATTTTTAATGCACTCAGATATTTTTATAAGGATATTCATTTTAATACTAAACAACTTTTAGTGAATTATGACTCTTTGATGTATCAATAAACTCGACGAATTTTAACTAACCTCATTACTTTTCAAACGTTCAATTATTTTGTGAAAAAATTTTTATTTAATTACATATTTTAATTAAGATATTCATTCTAGTGATGAATAATTTCATGTTTATAACAACTCTTCGACGTGGTAATAAAATTGACTATTTGTGTTGATCTTATTACTTTTTAAATATTTTATTTCACCAAATATTTGCAAATAAGTAGCATTAGAAACATGTTAACTGAAACACTTGGAGATATTGTAGTCTTTGCTATGAAAATAACTTTTGTTTCACTGTATAACGTTATTAGTTTTGTAAACATGATTATTTTGGATGTATTTGAAACACATCAAACTCGCCCAACCTTTTACTTTGTATAAAAGTTAGTTTTCTTATGAGGATTTCAGTTATTTGTTGTGAATTTTCTACGACAATCTATTATGTAAACAATTGAATATTAAAATTTGTAGCAATTATTGATTATTATTATTTTTTTTTCTTTCTACTAATATTTTTATTAATAATATATTAAAGTCGTAATTATTTTTCAATCGATTTAAAACACGTCAAATTCGCCTAACACTTTACTTTATATGAAAGTAATTTTTTTATGGAGATTTTAGTTTTTTTTTTAACTTTTTAAGTCAATCTATTATTTTAAAAATTGAATATTAGGGCTTATACCATTTATTGATTATTGCATGATTTTTAAATAGAAATTTTTTAAATGACCTACATGAGCGTACAGATTTTGTTGACGTAAATTGTTTTCTTTTTTTAATTTTCCTTTTTTTTATTTCACATAAAAGTATTTTAAATTCGTTCTAAAAATAAAATATAAAGATCTTTAGCACCTCTTGGCCATTGTTTTTTGACAACATTATTATCATTAATATGAAACCACTGGTTTTTTTGGCGCATCATATTTGTGTAATGACCTTGTGATGTAGTACCGTGGTGAAATGCTCCATTTATAACCTGATACTTTACAATTTATATCTACTTTACACGTCGGTATCGCATTTATTTTGAAGTTCATCATTTTAACAAAACCTTTATCAGTTTTTTCATATGACATTAATTGTAAAATTACTACAGAATTACTGATTGTTAAATCTAGTTTTTTATTTTTTTCAAGCGACATCCATTATCACAATAACTTTCAATTTCTTGCCAATTTCTAATATTGTAATCTATAAGTTCTTGAAGTGTACAGATTCGAGAGTCCTCTGGCAAAGAAAGAGTAACAATATAATTAGATGTCTCCATATGGTGTCGTTCATCGTAACCAGGACACCTGATTGTTACACTTTGTTCGTTTTTTTGAAACATTTTTCAATATAAGTGATTTATTACATAGACTTAATAAAAACTCAGCGGCATCTTGCTGCTTACTTGTTGTGTATTCTTCTCCAGCAAACTCTCTTAATAGTCGTATGTTGACATTAGTTTTATTTATATATTGTTGAAATAATAATTTGACAGTATCTGTTTCACGATGCTGCAACAAAATTCTTCTAATAATGCAGTAAGACAATGTCAACACGTGCACACAAATTTAATTATCGCAGGGAGATAGTTCATGTATTATACATACAGTGCAATTTAAACCAACGCATAAAAAATAAACAGTTGTCCAGACAAATACAATTTGCGACAAGATTAAAATTTATCTTCAGCCGCAACTTTGCCAGTTGGTTTTTGTGTACAATAGGTCACTTTTCTCCCTTTATTAAATCCAAAGATTGTCGCAACTTAGGTATTGTACATTTTTATTGTAAAAAAACCAACTGGCAAAGATGCGGCTGGTTTTACTTTTGTGTGGGCGGGGAGGGCTTAGTTTTTTCAAAATTAATTTTTGGGTAAAAGATGAATTCTAAGCTTGCCGCAAAAAAATGGCATATGACTTGTCAACTTCTTGTCATCCATCCGTTGGTCTAGGTTGCGGCTGGTTTATAAAATTGACCGCATGGCACTACTTTAATTACCATTTAACTTTACCAGAACGAAATATGACAAAAGTACTTAAGCTCACCACGAATCACGAGATTTCTCAATTCTGGTGATAGTTGCGGCTGGGTTTGGATTTTCAAACACCCTCGGGCCTCAGCTCTTAGTATAATTATCTTTAATTGAACATTACTTCATTAACGATTAGTATTTGTTTAGCGATTGTTTAAGATGAAAATTTTTATTCCCTGAGTGACACTGACATATTAAATGTATTTCGACATAACATGGCACTTATGTCAAAATTTCATCTTGATTTCGACAAAGAGAAAAATGTCTTAGCTCTCTCAAATATTACACAAGTAAATGAAACGATTTCTCTTGGAGATTCCAATGAGGTTCATAATTTGGAAGAGATGGAGACAGTAGCTTCTACCGCCACTGATGTGCAAGTAATTAATATTGCGCAAAATGAATCAAACGAAACACACGAGAATACCATAAATAGTTCAGTGAATGATTATGATGTTCTCAATGAAGACTTGGAAGATGACAATCCACCAAGTAACTTACAAAACTTACATGAAAAACTTCCAGGTTTATTTAATTTCCAAACTATGTTCCACTTAAACATGTAAAGTAACTTAAAATTATTTATGCTTTATTAATTTGCAGATAACTTTGAATTTCCAAAAAATGCTGTTTATTATCACCTTGATAATTCATTAGAGGGAAAAATAATATTAGGGATGTACAAAAAAAGTAAGATTTTAAAAGACAGAAGTGTGAAAGATATAATTCTTCCAGAATTACTTGTCAGAGATCCTATAAATTACAAGTATGTTTGAATAAACTACAGTTGCATAAATAACTACCATAGTCGTACCCGTTACTCATTATGTTTACTTACTATTTATTATACGAGCTAACTTAATTTACAAAATCTTTTAATTGGTTGTAGGTGAATTATGTCTGCTAAAGAACTTATTCATAATTTTTTGCATGCACTATTTCTTAGATTGACTACTATCAGTACAGATTGTAATATGACAAATAAATCTCTAGTAAATAACTATTATTTTTGCAAGTGACATATAATTACTGATACATAAACTTTTACGTACATATACCGCTACATGTTGGTGGTGGCTAAATATTTATAGTATTAAATAAATTATTCAATTATTACATATAGAATAAACTTATACTTTTATTGGTACATTTACGACAAATTAAAAAAAAATTTACTTTAATAGAATAACTTCTGCAAGCTTCATTGATATACAAAACCAGCTTGTAGAGTTGTTTGCCACTGTCAGAAGTGATTATTGGTACAAACCGTTTCAGAAAGATCAACTGGGAAACGAAGTCAGCGCTAGTGGCTACTTGTACTCAGAGTATAAAGTAAAGAGGAAAGAGCTACGTTGTGCTGGTATATTATCTATTATATCAGGGTCAAAAAAAACACCAGAAATCGAGAGCATCAACAGTGATCAAGGTACCATTTTATATAACTGTAATGATATTTATACACATTTAAAAATTTTGAATTATTTATTATGCTCTACACATACAGATACAGCAAAAATAACTTGAACGCTCCACTGTCTAATGAGTGATGATTATAATATATACGATCTCTCTGAAATATCTGCTGCTTGGAAATCATCCTTCAATGAACGGCTACAAATTCTGATTGTCACAAAGAATAAAAAAAAATCATTAAATACAGTGCTTACCTGAATACTTTTAAATGCTTGAAACATCCAATCGCTATTTTGTTGGTAAGTTGTGCAAGTAATTTACCATAAAATTCTATTTAATGCATCACAATTTTTGATAGATATTAAATTTTATTAATAGTTAAAAATCGATTTCAATGCTATTATAGTAGGGCTTAAGGGTCAGAACAAAATATCGGACGTTGTAGCATCAAAGGCTGATTCAGAATTTACTACGAATTGGCCCGGCATGGCAAAAGATCTAATAAATTATACAACACATGCACGGGAATGGCAAGATGCCAAAGACTTTTTAACCAGGACACAGGCAACATCAGGTATAATTATAATTATACTACACATTCTTATGGCTGCAAAACGCGCTTGTGTTAAATAACAGTAACTTAGACAAATATGGTGGTAACATTAGTTTGACTTGAGTCGCCTATTTTTGTTAATACTCATCAAGTTATAACATATAGTTTAAAATTGTCTATCACACAAACAGATACTTTACAGGAAACCTCTTTCTTTTTACAGAGTCACAAAGCATTGCAGCTATTTTTTTACTTCCTCTTCTTCTTGGTGTGCAAAAAAAAATAAAGACTCCAACTGGAACAATGACACTTACGAAATCAGATATAACAAGGCATTTTGTGCATTTAGTATCGGTAAGATGTAAAACATAGTTGCTTCATGTTACTTAAAAGCTACTCATAAACTACGTTACTATTTCTTAGTGATACATAGACCACCTCCTCCCTGACTATGATTATCGTAGAAATATAATCAACTTGCTTCCCCACCCCAACACAAATAACGTAGATATTGTTAGTCTCGGTTAATACACATCTCTGTCAGATTTTATAAATAAAAATTTTCATCAAAAGTAATTTTTGTTAACTCGAAATTTCAAAATAAGTATTTGTAAAGTGAAATATAGTATGTGTAAAAAATGATGGTTTTTTTAAAAAAAATTGGAATAATTCATATTAGCACACCCTTCATTTTCAAATGGTTAACGTTGACTAGACTCTTGATAACCTTCTTCTTCAATCGTTATAACTTCTAGTTGTTTTTCATAATCCTTCCTCTGGAATTCGTATCGTAGTTTATAGATATCCTGTTTTATCTAATAATACAAAATATTTAATCTGTGGTGAAAGGAAAGATAGCAGTTTCATATTAACCGTAAGTTTTGTGCTCAGTACTTGAGAAAAAATTGAGTTTTCAAATTTTTAAATTCTCGTAACGTTACAATAGTGTACATCGGGAATTCCTACAATATTATAGGTTCAACGTGTTCTACGTAACAAATGAGCAATCTTTTATTCAACTATTTTAATATCATACAGATAAAAAATCCTGCCTAATTATTATTTATTATATTTTTTCTATTTATAATTTTGCAAGACTGTTGCCGAAATCTCAGAACACAAGAAGTCATTTGAAGAGGAAGTTGCAAGATTGGGAGTAAGCACACATCAATATATACTTTTTGTTGGAACCATAAATAAAATTGAAAAATCGTATGTAATTCTTAAACACAAAAATTACGAATTTAATAGTCCGTCAGAAGCCATTGAATCTTGCTTCAAAGTTTCTGTAGCATTGCACACTTGGTCCTCTATTTGTGACCACATCTGGTTGTTTGTGCAACAACACATATATTCTCTGAATGCCGATATATCCCCGGCTTTTATAGTTAAATCATGTTCATGCGTATCGGTACTGATCGAAAATCTCCCTTCATGACTAAATTATTTATTTACTATTAATGAACGCCAGTATTTTTATATGTAATGATCACATATTTTGTATTCAAATGTAAACAACTGTTTAATCAATATCAATCATTTATTGTTAAACTATATTTGATATTAAAGTTCATTGCAATAAATAATTTTAAACATGAATTGGAGTAGTATAAAGAATCATATTATATCATTCATTTTATTATTGTCCGGTAAACCATCATTTCCCAGAAAGGTCGTTGATGTAGTAATAAGTTATATGAATGATTTCATTAAAAAAGTTGTATTCCTTCAATTCGTCATGAAGTTGTAGAAATAATTAAGTCTTCGGAGGATAAAAAAGAAAATGTTAATTTTAGTTGAAGAATGTTTTAAAAATCACGGCAACGCTTTTGCTGATGTATGTACAGAAAACCAACGTTTTTCTATTTTGAAACATAAAGGTTTCGTGGAACCAGAAGAATTCGAAATAGGGCGAATATTTTAAGAGAAGAAATTAGGTAGTGAAAATATATTGATTAAAAAAACTCTGTATGGAGTAAGAGTTCCCTTGAAACATTCCTTAAAAATTTTTTTAGAAATTCCTGGTTTGTTTTTAAAAATACAGGATTACATGCAAATGTTACTAAAAGAAAAAACGATTCTTTCCAACGTGGTTCAGGGAAAATTTTGGTTACAAAATTTTGCAAACACTTTGAAAGACGAGGTTTTACTTCCACTTTTTATCTTTTACAACGACCTAGAAGTTGGTAATCCGTTGGGGAGCCATGCCAGTAAAAATAAATTTGGAGTTATGTATGCAATTATTGCTTGCCTGCCTCCTTACCTTGCATCGCGACTATGCAATATTTTTTTTCAACAATTGTATACTCTAGCGATATAAAAAAAAAAAAAGTAATAAACAAGTCTTTGAAAAATTAGTATCAGAATTGCATTTTCTTCAAGAAACAGGTATTTCAATAATCATTGATAACAAAGTCACTCGAGTAAAATTTTAAACAGTTCTACTTCTTGGTGATAATCTTGGAATGAACAGTACATGCGGATTCGTAGAATCGTTTAAAGCAAATGTTTACTGTAGATTATGTAAAGCTACTGCTGACGAATGCAAAAAACTCTGTTCGGAAAATAAATCAAGAGTCAGGAATGTTGAAAATTACAAGAGAGATATAAAAGAAGCAAATAATTCCGAAACAGGAGTTTTAGAGCCATGCTATTTTAATATGCTAAATAATTTTCATTTATGCATAAACAAAACGATTGACCTCATGCACAATGTGTATGAGGGTGTGTGCGTGTATGTTGTTCGAACAGTTTTATTCAATTTTATTTATAAAAAAACTATTTTACGCTGGATGAATTAAATTCAAGGATAAAAAATTTCTCGTATAGTATCGATGATTCCAATAAGCCACCTGTAATTAATAAATCTTGCTTAAAAGATAAATTGAATATTAAGTTTTCGGCCTCTGAAATGATCTGCTTGGTTTGATATTTAGGGATCATTATTGGAGATTTAATCCCAGAGTCTGATATTTTTTGGCGTTTGTTTGTAGTTTTGAGAAATGTATGTGATATTTTGATGTCACCTCGATTAACTGTTGCAAAAATTTTAGAAGTAAACAAATTAATTATTGATTTGAACACGTTATACCTGAAGTATGTAGGACCACTTAAACCTAAATTTCATTTTCTGACGCACTATAAAAATATTTTAATATTTTTTGGTCCTTGCGTTCACTTCATGACAATGAGGTTTGAGTCAAAGCACAGATACTTGAAACAAAATTCCCAGGCAACGAGTTCTACATTAAATTTACCGAAAACAATAGCCACAAAACAAATTCTTCAATTATGTAAGACAGACAACTCTGTAAGTTGTGATGAAACTGTTAAATAGGGCTCAAATATAGTTTCTTCAGGAAAATTTTACAATCCTGTTATAATTAATGGGGTCAATTCCAGAATCGATGACGTGGTTGACATGTCTGAAAGTGAAATTAAATTTGGACAAATATGTAAAATAGAAAACATAGGACTTGAAAATAATAATACTAAAATTGAAAAAGCTAATGACACCGTGATTTTTCACATGAAAATTTTCGAGGAAATTTATTTTGATAGGCACAGATATGCATGTATTGTTGAGAATTGCCATAACGGAGAAAATTTAATATCTTTTAAAGATATGCCACGAATTCCACCAGTTACCTCCATTGTAAAAAATAACTGTTATTATCTTATCCCAAGGTATGAGTTGTAATTCATACCTACCATGTGATTAGTTTCATTTAATAAAGACTTGTTTGTAAACAAAACACTATTTTACTACTTCAAATAATTTTGTATTATCATGCGATATTAATGTAGTTTTGAATTATTGTAATTAGAAAAACTTAATAAATATTATAAGTCAAAAATGTTATTGTCATCTTTTTACCATTACTGACAAAAATAAAAATAGTGTGATTTGAAGTTGATCCGTAAGTATTATAAATATTAGTAAGTGGAACAGGACGTATTTAGTTTACGAAGATGTATAGAACTTTTTTACTCGATTAAGACAAATTTAAATTTAAAAATTTTTTAGCTGTATTCATNAATGTATGGCTAAAAAATGCCGCCAATTACTTGGCACAAAGCTATCTCATTCAAATTTATAATTTTATTCATTTTCATACATTACACTTGTCACACGCAAATATCTTGTGATATTTATTCATGTAATATTAAAAGGGAATTAAATTTATAACATGTTTTTAATAAAACTTAAAGTCCGTCCAATACTAACAATGCTTTCTTATAAAGAAACAAAACAATTGACAAAGTAGACGTAAAAAGTTATAAAAAATGTGTAGAATTTTTATATTTTCAATGAGAAGTTTTTTAAGCGCAATACAAAGCTTCTTTATTCTAATAAATACACACTTATAGTATACAGTGTACACAATCATATTGTTATGTGTATAACAATGAAAAATACTTAAATAAATCTGTTTGTATATACATTATTACGCATTTTAATATAACGTAAATATGCACTATATCGACGCAATAGACATATTAGGTACGCCTGCATTTAAGTTAAATCTGAGACCAAATTTGGTGTCACCGCACACCCGGTCTGACCCGGTCCGAGCACAACAGTTATACCGAACTGACGGAACAACACATGCGCTGTAGGACTGGGACAGTAGGTCTCCCATTTCGGGGCTTCTCTTGTACCAAAACGGCAGTAGTGTAGCAGTACCATCTACTGGATTATTCCTACCACGAATCTTTCTCAGTGATAGTAAAAAAAAACTCGAATTGTGTCTTTAATTTTGTTAGTATAAAAAAGAATTAAAGTTTAATGACATTGAGTTTTCTGTTAACCCTAAAAAAATTTGTAAATTTGAAAAGCAAAGCTACATTTCAGTTGACTTATATTTTGTTTAAAAAAACAAGAAATAAAAAAAAAAAATTAAAAGAATCAAACCAGGGGGTATAAATGGGGCATGGGACCCACGGTAAGAACGAAGTTCTTTAAACATGAGATGAGTATAAAGACACACAATTTCTTAGGTAACAAGGGGGTGCGAGATCCATGGGTAGAATGAAGCTATATCAAAATTAGTACTGCATTCATGCAGTTCACTAAAACAAAAACTTGAACAACGAATAAAATAAAAAAAAATTTGAGTTCAGTAGTGAGAACTTCGTGAGTACTGTATTTATGCATGACGTACTCACGAAGTTCAACTATCGTGAGTACTGAACTAAATTTTCTCATTTTTTTTTATTCGTTTTTCAAGTTTTTGTTTTAGTGAACTACATAAATGCAAGTACTTATTTTTTTAGAGCTTTGTTCTTCCAATAGATCTGGCGACCCCCTTGTTGCCTGAGAAATTGTGTGTCTTTATACTCATCTCATGTTTAAAGAACTTCGTTCTCACCGTGGGTTCCATGACCCATTTATACCCCCTGGTTATATTTTTTTTCAAAAATACTTGGATATAACACATATTTTTAAAAAAGTATAAATTTGCTAACAACCGCTTATTTTCATTATTTAAATAAAATTTTTTTATGTAGTACACTGTTCTAACAAGAAAAATAATACCAATATTTCAGACATGCCCACACAGTCTAAATTGAAAATAGCAAAACCAAACTTTATACATAATAAATACAGCACCTATTTCACCATTACTTTTTTTAAAGACAGAACATTACAAGTGTTTGTGAGTCTTTCTCATTTATATTACAACTAGGGCCCCCCCCCCCCGCCTCCGCTTTGCCCAAGACTTAGTCAATGGAATACCATAGTGTTGACAGGTAATGTAAAACGTTTTCAGTTGAAACTTTTACATCTATTCTCGACGATTTTGGAACAAACAACTTTGTGTCAAAAATTCTTTTTGTTTGGAATCCATGCAGTTTATTTGGTCAAATACTGTAAAGAAGTAAAAAAAAACATATAATGATGCTGAAAAGGAGCGTACGTACCTTACGCTATTAGACAATTGTTGGCCCTAATAATTAATAATTTGCACTACCTAACGTTATAATAAATGTAAAGGCCTATTTGTTAAAACTGTGAATACTTGAAACTCACAAAAATTATGTAGTTAAAAAATTGTTTCTTCAAATCTCACAACTTTGTTACCAGAGTCCTGGAACTTCATCTTTTTATTTTTTATCGCCAAAATAATTACAAATACATATCATTCTACCTATTTAAAAATCTGGAAAATTTAAGTAATTACTGTCAGGGTTATAATAAAAAAGTTGATCTCTTATTTAATGGATTCTTTATTTATCGATTTTTACGCTGCTGTTTCAATCGTGATAAATGTTTTGCATCAGTTTCTTGACATTTTAAATTGCATGCATATGAAGCATTTAAAGTTTTTCTTCAAAATCAACCTCTTGCGACTATAGGCAAGGTTAGAACTTTTGTGAGCCTTAGAAAGTGTTTTTTGTCAACTTTGTTAGGTTGTAATGTATTTGTTGGCAAGGTAGTTCGATGTTCGATGGCCCTAATAAGAATCAGTGAGCTCAATTCTTTTTTGACTGAAGTTTCAAGCAAACGTAACTGCCCGGATATCAGTGGGTGATCTTCTCTTGTACTTGCAGTTACAGCATCAGACTCACCAAGAGGATTTGGTTAGTCATCAATTGGAATATGCTCAGAATTCGATGAATATGTAATGCAAAAAGCATTTATTACATAAATTATCGCAGGAGAAATATGGAAAACTTATCACATCTAGAGATTTTAAAAATATTTCAGCAAAATCAAAAATTGACAAAACAAAAGATGAAACTTCATCTACACTTGAGTATTTGGAACTTAAAGGTATACAATGTTAGTAGTTGTTGCAACACTTTGGCCCGTCAAAACAAACCCCCACCATTTGGGTAGGGGTCTGCTTTGACGAAGCCAAAGTGTTGCATGTAAGTATTTGTGAGGTGGGAGTATGAAAAACTGTCGACCGGAGGGGAGAGCATGCGAAATCTAAACGTCGCGGAAAGAGAGAGAGAGAAAGAGACTCGGAGAGCGATCATGTGTAATATAATAAGTATTCTATTACTTACGTGGTATATTGCTTCGACGTGCGCAAATTGATCTCGCAATTTGTCTCTTTGTATTAATTGAGTGAAAATGAACGAAGTCACACTGGGTATTTTAAATTCTATAAAAAAATTTTGAAATTTGTATAAATACGATTTATTAACAAATATTGACAATTACAAGAATAATTTTACAGTTTTTATTTTATCACATATATTATATACTAAGTATCACAACACATAATAAACAATGTACATAAAAAATTTACATGACACTTTACTTCCTTTATTGATGTTACAGCTCTAATCTATTACCTGTAATGGCCTCATAATATATCAATCTCGCCGCATATATACTAGTCTACCGGTTTTCCTCAAAATATGCAAATATTAAGTACGGATCATTCCGGGGCACTTCCACAGCATAGTCGTATGTGTACCACGTTAGCTCGTCATATACAACTTCTCGCGGCCACATTGCTTGTAATTGGGGGAAAGAAACGACATACCCCTGGTAATACCGATATTGACCTTCGTACACTATCACTTCCATCAACACATTCGCTACTCCTGGTCTGGTGAACGGGTATGGGCGTAATCGTCGTAAATGTTGTAAACGGAAAAACTCCCGTACAGATGGTAGTATACGGGCTTCTTTAATTTCCGCCTGATCGTTACCATCACTGTTGCACCTTCAAAGAGGTCCGTCGACTCAGTTGGAAGCATTTTAGTAACTGACTTCTTTTTCTCTAAGTTCGTAAATCCGTAAATCATTTTTTACACAATGTTGCAGAATCTTCCTATCTGACACCCCTCCCTCCCATTACAGACATGTGTAAAAACGCTAGGTACGAAAATAATCATACATACATATGAGATCAGAGGTAGATCACACGAGTAATAAGATCGTTTTTTAGCGAACCACACGTTGACATAGCACATTGATACTCTATGTACCAAAGTCAGCACATTCCTGAAAGTAAGACGTCGAATATCCACTATGTAATATAACGTAACGATTGTTAGAACGAAGTTCTTTATGTCGCGTTACTCGGGGGGCTGGAATTTTAAAACCGACAGATTTTTTTTTTTTGAATCAGAAATCTCTTCCTCTCAAGTTTCTCCCCTTACCCCGTCCCCCTCACCAACTATTCTCTACACACTTCCCCTCTCCTCACTATATATGCATATCTGCCAACCGTGCTGTGTCACTCTTCTGCACACCTTTGCCCACCATTCCTCCTCACACTCCCAAGCAATTAATTTTTAAACAAATTTCAATTTTATTTTCTCACAATAATTTTTATTCCACTTTTAATTTTTTTCTTTTACAATTCTAAAAAAAAAAAAAAAAAAAAAAAAAAAAAAAAAAAAAAAAAAAAAAAAAAAAAANATTTTTTTGTCGGCACGCTTCTGGATTACTTTTTTTTGTTTCAGGTATTGCTTAAAAAAAAAGTAAAATACTACCACCAAGAGATCTAGGTCTTAGCACATACTTTCCTTTGGCTTAAGGTAGAGCTAAGAAAAAACAACTTTTAATTTCTAAATTAAAGACTAATTTGTAATAATTCTTATTACTTATAATAATCATAACTAACTATTATTTATAGCTATCGGGTAATTGTTCAAGTCTTGCCGTTTCGCCTGTGCTTTTGATCTTTAAGCATTGATTAACAGTTTCTTTTACGTTTCGTCAACGTGATTATAGATGTAATTGAGTTGATCCTGGTGTTAATGCGTGTCTATACGTATTAACATCTGGTCATGACTCAGGTAAACGCCGATGGCTAATTAACACTATTCTTGTGTAAAAGAATGCCATGTCTGAGCCTAAGGGCGATGATAAATAAAAAAAAAAACAAACCAGGGGGGAAAAATGGGTCATGGGATCCACGGTAAAAACGAAGTTCTTTAAACATGACATGAGTATAAAAACATAATTTCTCAGGTAGCAAGGGGGTCGCCAGACCCGTAAAATGGAACGGAGCTCTATAAACGTTAGTACTCCATTCATGTAGTTTACTAAACAAAAACTTGAAAAACGAATAAAAATAAAAAATAAAAAAAATAGTTCAGTTCTCACGATGGTTGAACTTCGTGAGAACGTCATGCGTAAATACAGTACTTTCGTAGTACTTCTAAAAAGATTCGTTTAGAAAGTTTTGCAGCAATCTATCTAAGCAACAAAAATGCAAGGATATATTCAAAATGCTTAAACTAACTTAAACCGTTGCTCAACCAGCGATAAAAAAATAAACTTGGAACGTTTATTTACGTGGACGCTGGGCAACTACGACACAACAAACTTTGTTCAAGTGGAGGAGAATATGCATGAAATAATTATTTAACGGGTCAAAGCAAGGGCCGATTTTATCGAGGGGTCTTGCACCCAACTTACAGAAGATGCCGAAGATTAGGTAAAGGAACAAGACCCTCACCCGTTGAGCTTCGTATAGAACAATAAAGCAATTCAAGAAACGCTTAAAATAACCTACCTTGGAGAAATCCAAACTGACAAACAGGTAAACATTCTAAATCTGTTCAGCAAGGAGAATGACACTGTACTCATGAATGATCTGGTAGAATCACTTCCAGAAGAAAACAAGTGGTTAAAAAATCAAGTCTCAAATTTACAAAATCAATTACAGACACTATTGGTGACCCCACAAAGTGCTTATGCCACCAACAATAGACAAACAGGACAAGCTGAAGGCACCTGGCCAAAGATTAAAAGCACATATATTCACACGAAGTTGAAACAAGCATCGCACCTATAATGGCCTACAGATAATGCACCTCAACAAAGGTTACCATGGCAGTCATATTTATCNAAAGAGATTGGTTTATAATATACAAGAGTCAGCACATTCCTTAAAGTAAAGCAACGACTCACAGGGGAAAAAGTCGACCAATCACAATTTCTTGCACAAATATTATATTAATAGCGCAAGAAAAACGTTAAGCCCTCAGTATCGTTTTAACATTAACAATGGAACCTATTACAAAAGCTCATTTGATAAGCGTATTTAGACGCTTGCTACGCGTTGCACTCGTTCGCGAACCACACATTCGTACTATTTGTGGTAGCGCCTGGAGTAGTAATTGTCACCCAATATCGGTCAATATATTACTCAAAAAATTGTATTTTATTGTCTTACATTGTCGAATTAAACCGTGAGTGACATGTTTAAACGTGGTCTTTTTAATAATACGGTCGTTCACGAAACTTTTGTAAAAGCTGTTCAAAAATTTGTCGATCGTAATCATCCATTGGCAAAAAATATCATGCGCTGTTACCGTAAGTATACCTTAAAATTATTGCTTTTGTTTACTTTCAGTCATTAAAAATTTAGTTATACCTAGTGATAAGGCAAATGCATGATGATACACTTGGGGACGAAGTACTTTTCAATAAAGATACAATCACGGAATGTTCGCCACCCACTATGAGTGGTAAGCAGACTGTATTACTATATTAATTGATCAGGTATAATTTTTACATTTTGAAAAAAAAAATTGTAGTAGTAGTAGTAGCGACAGTAGTGAAGATGATGGTAAATATTATGAGATGCATCTTTTCCTTTACCTTTTATCTTTTACCGCAATGATCGCAGTCTATCAAAATATCTTGTACATTGCTACAGGCACTACAAACTTGTTGAACAATACACAGATTTATTTCGTGGATTTTTTTTTCTCATCACCCACGATGGGTGTCGTCTGTTGCGTTTCAAAATCGTAGAATAGTATTTAAAAATTAGGTTTTTGCTGTTCAATTTTAACGGTTGAATGTAACATTGATGATTTACGGGTAAATACTCTTTACAATTGCAACAAAAATAAATACCGCATTGATGTTGATGTTTCTTGTTTAACATTTGTACAGTTTTGCAACATAACGGGCAAGTTTTATTTTTTCGCAAACGGTAAAAGATTTATTGTACGAACCTTTTTTTAAATGATTTTCAAAACACGTGAAGTTAAAAAATAATCTGTGGCACGAATCACACTTTTTTGATGGACCCGTTACATCGCAAAGAGGAGATTGCATACACTTGTAGCATTTGTTGGAGCATCTGTGATCCTCGATACGCCAATAACTCTTATTGCACGGTATACAGTATCCGCAACTACCGCTTGCACCGATCAAATTCAGAATAGGCTCGTAATGCTCAGCGTTTTCATAGTACAAGCCGATTGGTTGCCATCCGTGAGCGATGGTGGGGCGCAGCGGCGGCGGCGGCGGCGGCGAAAAGAGCTCGATTGGCTGTTGAACCCACGAAACGAGCTGATTGGTCGCGCGAGCCGCCTTTGCGCTAGCCTTCCAAAAGCGCTCGCGGTTTTGCGAGCGGTCCGTGGAGGTCCCTGCCGCGGACAATCAGCTTTTTGACAGAGTTTAGTTGGGTGGTATGGATACGCGATGGCAACACCCGTGGACGTGTACACTGAGTGGACCCACAGGTTGCGGTAAAACTGTGTTTGTCAGACAGTTTTTACGACACATTGTCCGTATGAGTGATACTCGATTCGAGCGGGTTATTTTTTGTTACGATGAGTGGCAGTCTGGTTACCGCGATCTCGGGAGTAATATTGAGTTTCACGAGGGATTACCACAAAACAGCGATTGGGTGGGCGATCATAGATCAAAACTGATTATTATTGACGATTTGATGCGCAAATCATCCGGTTGTAGCGGTATCGTCGACTTATTTACTAAAGGTAGTCATCATAACAATTTGAGCGTAATTTTTATCACGCAAAATATATTTCATCAAGGTAAGGTTCAACGCGATATATCGCTAAGCTCGCAATACATTGTCATATTTAGAAATTTACGAGATCGCGCTCAAATACAACATCTTTCGAGGCAAGTGTGTCCAGAAAATCCTTGGTTCTTGCAAGAAGCTTACTGGGACGCTACTTCCCGGCCATTTGCTTACCTTTTCTTGGACCTCAAACAAAGTACACCGGACAATTGTCGATTTCGAACTTGTATTTTTCTGGATGACGAGTATCTGTACGTATACGTGGCTAAGAAACAGATGAAAAGAAGCGACACGGCGAACCATGTTCCAATCATATCGTTGTAATGGCACCAAAGTTACGTTCCCCGTTTGGTCAAAAGCACATCGCCATTTTAAGAGCTCTTTATCATCTTGACACCGAACAACAGAGAGCTCTGTTGCGCAAAGCAGATAAGACGCTAATCTAGCACATTTGCGAGTGTGCATTGAACATTCTCGAAGGAAACGTTTCACTAACTGCGGCGCACAAAAAACGCTTGCGTAGACACGCCAGCATCCTCAAAAAGCTCACGAACGCAAAAATTCATCCGTCGTCAAAGAAAAAAATCATCGTACAACAGGGAAGGAGTTTCTTACCTGCTTTGTTGGGTCCGCTCCTCGGAACGGTGTTGTCGATGCTGTAACAAATATGGAACACGTAAAAAAAATGATTCTTCTGCCTCAAGAAAGCGTGGATCGATTGCGAAGCGCATTCCTCAACAATAGTCCGAAGTCTGTGCAAACGCCGGGCACAACAATGAGTTGGTTCGATGCAGAAATGAACGATATCTTGAATTTACCGTATACCGATGAGGGAGAAAAATGGAAGAAATACCAACAAATCTTACAACGATATTTGCACCTTAGGGAATTGGACAGCGAAAAAAAACGACATGCTGACATGATCACGGAGAACACCAAGGTATCGCAAAATGACGATCCCTCTGACGACGACGTCGACGAGGACGAAGAGAAATGTAAAGAGGAGGAAAAGCAGGATACCGAGGTTATCGAAAGCGTACCGAAAAAGTTTCGTCAAAAAGCTGCATTTATCATACGACGATTGCGCGCTACTGGTAACTTTGAGTGGACCAATGAACATACCGTCATCATAGGTGGCGTTCTCATACCACAGTCGAACATTGTCGATCTGGTGAACGATGCCTTGAGAAACAGAAAAAAACGCACACCAGTGGGCCGTGATCAGTTTGCAGTGGCACTTCGTATGGCAAACATTCCGCAAAAGTATGTTGGACACGCTCAAGTATTAAAATTACTGATCGACGACGATGACGACGACGACGACGACGACGACGACGATAAATCAAAATTGCCAAATAAGAGTCCGAGATCTGCATCGAAAAGTGGAAGTTTTCTTGACAAAAGTGGTGCTGAATCAACGACGTCACCGAACAATAGAAAAAAATTTTAAAAAGTTGTGCCTTCGTCGATTTAAGTACAAACATGGCGTCGATTGAGCGGAAAAGTGACCAAGGCGAAGAAACAGAAGTAAAACTCGAGGAGGAGGAAAAAAATAATGCTCTCGACGCTTTAATCGACTTGCTACCGTTTGAGATGCATGTACCTGGATACAAATTTTGCGGTCCTGGAACGAAGCTATCGAAGCGTATTGAGCACGGTGATGTGGGTATAAATCCCTTGGACGAAGCATGTCGTCATCACGATCTTGCCTACGCTACGGAGAAGAAGGGTCAACGTGTAAGAGCCGATCGGGCGTTGGCTGAATTTGCTTTTTTGCGTATGCTTGCCGGAGAAACATCGCCAGATGAGCGAACAGTCGCTTTATTGACAGCATGCTGCATATGTATCAAGATTACATTTGAGAAGTTTTTTTCGCGCATGAAGAGAGCCATTGGTCCTAAGTCTAAAAAGAAGAAAAAAAAAAAATAATGCATAAAACATTGCAAAAACTTTACTACGAAGCGGTGCGAACAACTGCATACGCTGGTGGTAACAAACTTGTAAGTGCTGTGAAAAATAAATTTTTGCGATCGAACGTTATTAGGTGGCTAGAGAGTCAAGATACCTATAATTTACATAGGTCTATAAGAAATCGCTTTCCCAGAAGAAGCTACAACGCGCGTAACTTTGACGACGTGTGGGAAGCTGATTAAATGGACTTGAGAACCTTAAAAACTTACAATGATGGCTACGCTTCTGTTCTCGTTGTCATCGATGTCGTCAGCAAATACGCTTGGGCGGTACCTATCAAGGATAAAACATCGAAAAACGTTGCCAAAGCATTTCAACGTATTTTATCAAGAAGCGACGATCGTACACCAATGTGTCTCCAAACGGATAAAGGTAAAGAATTTGTAGGTCGTAAAATGCAATCCGTTTTACGAGAAAATGAAATTAAATACAGGGTAGCACATAGCCCACAGACAAAGGCTGCAATAGCCGAACATTTTATAAGAACTATAACAGAAAGAATGTGGCGATACTTTACACACGCAAACAATCGACGCTTCGTAGACAGTCTTCCAAGTATAATAGAGTCATACAACCACACGAAGCATTCGTCAACAAAGATGGCGCCAGCTAATGTGACTTTGCGCAATGTTGCACGAGCACGAGAAAACATAAAGCAACGATATGATAGGCATATTTATAAAAATCCAAAGTACAACGTTGGAGATTTAGTTCGTATCAGTTAGACGAGAAGTGTCTTTGCCAAAGGTTACGAAAGTGGTTGGACTTTAGAGTTGTTTAGAATTGTACGTATCTCTTGCACGCGACAACCTCCAGTTTATTTTCTCAGAGATTTGGCTGACGAAGACATTGACGGTTTCTTTTACGAGAAAGAGTTAAGCAGCGTACGAAAGGAATTGAGCGAGAGCTTCTTCGAGGTTGACAAGATATTGAAAATTCGAGGTAAAGGACGTTCTAAAGAACTTTTCGTCAGCTGGAAGGGGTATCCTGAAAAATTTAATTACTGGGTGAAAGGTAATTTTTTAAAAGATATAAAATGAAGAACGACTTTCACGTTGTGTTGCCTAGCAACAATAGCATGCAGTACTATCCTGATAATACTACTACGCACTACGTGACAAGATTACCTCAGCAAATTAGTTTGCAAGGTCAATGAAGTGTTGGTATAACAGAAATTCAATTACCATTGACGTTCCAACATGCGACAAAAAATAACGAAAGAAAAATTGCCCAACAATATATACCACGACTACACAATAATGTACACACAGAAAGTCCTGTGATTCATGTAGATAATTAAATACGACCCGGTCTATACACAAATATCGAAGTATTAATACAAGAAATCAATCGTTTCGATACCACACAATACCGGTCACTTGGTTTTCAGTTTGGAAAGGGGTGGTTACGTAGTGGCTAAGTTAGTCTGTTTCGAAACAGCGCGCAGTGAATACATGTTTCGCTATTTAATATTGTCCGAAAAATTACGTAAAATCTTGGGCTTTGAAAGTGCAACGAGTCTTTTCTTGGAAAATGATGAAATTCGATCCATTCATCCAGCAAATCTCGCCAATGCTTTACCGTCAACGCTCATGATTTACAGCGACCTCTGTGAACCATCCGTTGTAGGGGACGTTCAATCGCGTTGGTTGCGGACGGTGTCGTTGGATCTTCAAGATTACGCGTACGGTTGTGTTAAAAATAAAATTTTCTCACCACCTATTTATATATACCATTATTGTTCAACTCCTTTCACAACATCGAAATCGATATAAGGGACCCGACCGGTGCCCCCATACCATTTGACTTGGGGACACTGATGGTAACGCTTCACTTTAAACGAATCGATTAAAAATTATGGATCCTTACGAGGACTACTTTATTGCACAAAGTGGTGGTGGTGGAAGTCTGACCACAATTTATGGAAACAGTGGAGGAGGTGTTGGACGCATTTACTTTGGGACCCCCTATCAACGAGGACACGGAGGTATCGGACCGTTTCTTGCTGGAGTATTTCGACGAGTTTTACCACTCATTAAACGAGGTGTCAAAGCGGTTGGCAAAGAAGCTGTTCGTGCAGGTATGAACATTATGTCTGACGTCATTGCTAAAAATATACCTTTCAAA
Organism: Copidosoma floridanum; assembly: GCF_000648655.2. The sequence continues at coordinate 1,131,782 of NW_019379493.1, forward strand.
GAGACATTTTGCACTCATATGATGGAGTCTGTTAATGCGCTGAAGAGAAAAGCCGAGGAAAAATTGGACAAGCTGATGGAAGGATCGGGATATAAACTCGAACGGCGCGACCAACCATTTCAGTTGCAATTGCTTCGTAGAACTGTGCAGTCAAGGCGTGGTCGGCGTAAGAGTAAAAAGAAAAAAACTAAGAAAGCGTGTAAGCAAGATAAAAAGAAGAAGAGAAAAATAAAAAGAAAAAAGAAGAAGGGATAGAGAACTGCAAGAGATATTTTTGAAAGTTTTTTAAAAAATGGCTTTTTTACACAGTCACTCATACGAGTGCTTAAAGTCTGAGCTTCTTTTGTCTGATACTCCGCCAACTCAAACAACTATCGAGGGATTTCACTGGATTCAATACAAGCTGATATCATCGCTCACGGATGATTCACCGATCGAATATGTTGTACCAGGTAATGGTGACGAATACATCGATCTCGCGCACACGATGCTCAGTCTTCGTGTCAAGTTGGCCGTCAATGAAGATGAAGAATTAAATACTGACGTAGCATCTAAAATCTCAAAGACGGGAACAATCAATAATTTTATGCATTCGTTGTTCAATCAAGTCAATGTGTTTTTCAATCAGAAACCTGTATCACCTCCTAACAACGCGTACGCTTACAGAGCGTATTTGGAAACTTTATTGAATTACGGTCCTGCGGCAAAATCATCCCATTTAACGAGTGCATTATGGTGCGACGATACGGCGACAAAGATGGACAATGTGTTGGATGCCAACGCGGGCCTCGTTAAGCGACGTACACTACTACCAGCAAAGAAATCGATTGATCTGATTGGTCATCTTCATTGCGATGAATGCAATCAGGAAAAATTACTCATCAATGGCGTCGAGGTGAGAATGCGATTAGTAAGATCTCGTGATGCATTTTGTCTCATAGACACTTCAAACTTGGTTTCTGTTGGTATCGAAGAAGCAAATCTTTTAGTGAGACGCGTTAAAATAAGCCCATCTGTTTTATTAGCTTATACGAAAGCTCTGTCAAAGAGTACAGCAAAATATCCGCTCACGCGTATCGAAGTAAAAGCTGTGACGATGCATAGTGGTATTCATGGCGAAACTTTAGATAATATTATTTTGCGTCAGTTACCTAAGCAGATAATCGTCGGTTTTGTGAAAAATCAAGCTTATAATGGCGATCGTACAATAAATCTGTTTAATTTTCATCATTTCAATATAAATTTTCTTTGTTTGTACATTGACGGTGTTCAAGTTCCTTCCAAACCATTACAGCCAGACTTTAAAACGAATAATTTATTCGTAGATGCTTATCATACCTTGTTTTCGGGCACGGACGTTCACTTTCTCAATAAAGGAAGCCACATTGGTCGTGAATCTTATCACAACGGTTACTGTCTCTTTGCTTTCAATTTAACACCGGATTTATCGGCTAACGAATGTTCTCATTGGAACCTAATTAAACACGGCAGTGTTAGATTGGACGTTCGGTTTGCCGACGCCCTAACTTCGACTGTTAATTGTATAGTGTATGCGGAGTACGAGAATATTCTTGAAATTGATGCGTCACGTCAAATCATGGTCGACTTTAGCGGTTAGATGGCACCACTAACTACAAATATTATACTTACACTCACTATACTCGGACACGCCACTCGTCTCTCGGGTTAGTTGCTGCTGGTACGCTCAATCATCCATAAATCGCAATGGAGCTCGTAGTCGACATTCAGTATTTCAAGGTGAAGAAAAACGTAATGGTGCCGAAAGAAGTTGCTGTCGTTGCTTTGAACAATGACTTTTCCGCACATTGGGTGGTGACACCTCCTTGTTGTTTGCAAAAATTGAGTAAGGAGGCGCAACGATAAAATATTTGGTTGTCCCGACATTATCATGGCCTTGATTTCTTTGAGGGTGAAGTACCTTTAAAAGCAACTTTCAAAATTTTGAATGATATTGGAAGAAGTGCGAAAAAAATTTACGTCAGAGGTTGCGAAAAGTGGTACGATTTACAAAGCATACAGTCCAACAGTTACAAAGCATATCTTCAAACGTATGTGGTCAGTTTTGTTTGATGTTTTTGTTTTACACGAGCAACGGTTTAGGATTTCAAAAATTTCTCGTTAATTTTTCCACTAATTTAAAAAAGAATGACGAAATTGCCAGACGTCTTATGTCATTGAGATGTAGCAAAAAAAATTTGAGAAGCTCGGTGTCGGTCGGTAGCGGTTGTCTGGTAAAATGTTTACAAAAAAGTTGCAGTAAAATGTCTTTGATATAAGTGTATCCATGAATATACTTGTAGTTTGCGCATTCTTGAACATCTAGTGACAGATACTAATGTTACATTATTATGAATTTCAAAAATAAACGAAGTCAGCGTTTTGCGATCCTACCTCTGAATGTTTATAGTTTGTAAAAAATTTCATACGCAGCGTTTTTTTATCCGCGCGCGATAAAGGATCATACTTGCTTTATTTAACCTTATCCTGAATGTGTTCTCAACGCAATTTTTCATGCTGAAACATGACTTACCACCTCCAAACGTTTTTCACACTGTCTCTTTCGAGCTACAACTAGTATAAAAAGTCGGATTAGTCGTTAGTCTCTGCCTGCTCGTCATATTGTCAGTACAATTAAACAGAAAAATGGAGTTCCAGAAAAAGAGGGTTGGGTCGTCGGTAGCAATCGATCTCTTAAGCGCAAAACAGTATCAACAGTCACCTCCACAGATTTATTACAAGCTTCATGGCTTGAATAAACCATTTGGCAAAAAAGTCATAGTTGGTCTGGAATACAAGAAATTACTTGACAACGATTGGGAACCTGTAGTTCGTCTATTAAGCACAGATTTCGAAGGGATTCCTTTCAAAATTTCGGATTGGAACGAATTCAAATTGGCGTTTACAGACATTGAGAAGTATTTTACCACGGACGACAGCAACTTGCAGGACATCAAAATTTATCGGTCCAACTGGTCTCTAAAGTTTACTGTAAGTTATAACGACAAGGCTATTGAGCTTGAAGAAGGACGAAAATAAGGCGTGCGTGGTAGTGTCGCGAAGCAACATCGTCGTAGTTTAGTTCTAAAAAAGGTGACCTTTGATTATTTAAGCGAATTTATTGTCAAATGTATTGATTGTAATTTACGTGTATTGAGTGATTTGTCGGATTTTATGCCTACTGTTGTGCAGAAGTTTGTAGATTATATTTCAGAAAAAGGTAGTAACATGTATGAAGCGCAAATTAATTATTATAGATCCGATATTGTGAAGAAAATTGTAAGAGTAATGAATGATTCAGATTTAGAGAGCGTGTATGAAAAAGTCGTATCTACAGATACGACGAAGTGCGAATATTGAATAAAAGAATGTGTATGCGATTTTATATACAATATTGCGTCATTTCATACAATGGCACTTGTAGAGGCTTTGAATTCTAAAATAAATTAATAAACGTATGTACTTTTGTTGTTACTTACCTAAAATTCATACCACATCCTTATAAATCACATTTTATTTTGATGTCATGAAAAGAATTAAAAAATATGTTGGACCCTTTATGTTTGAGAAACCTATTAATATTATAAAAAGAATACCCATACTAAACGAGAGGGAGAATTTTTAACCTATCTAGTAACTCAAAAGTGGGGGAGCCCTCTCTCCACGCTTAAAGTTGGAAGGGGCCCTAACCATGGTGCCCAAACCCCACATGCCTCGTCTTTGCTCATGATGGAAAGCTCCTACGTAGGTGGTGGGGGTTTGTTGTGACGGGCCAAAGTGTTGCAACAACTACTAATGTTGATTACTGTACTATAACTTTTGGAAAGAAATATTTTTTATTCCCCACTTTTATTCGGTAAAAATAAACAGCATTTAAGTATGTTGTAAAACGATTTTTGAAGAACAAATGATCATTTAAAAAACATCTCTGTGTTAGTTAACAACTTTTCGATGGACAGTTTACCAGTGAATTGGTTGCATTTCAGAGCAGTTAGAATAAAGTTGACGATCGCGATTACTGCTATTTCGTATTAATTTTGAGAGCTTCAATACCTACACTATATAAATTAAACTCTTTACATATAACAGCACGCGAGTTATAATTTTTTGATACATAGGCCAAAAGTACGGTTTTTTGTATTCATCCAGAAAATAGTGAAACCGTACGTTCAAGCATAAGGAGAGTCCGTTTATATTGATGCCATACTAATAAGTTGTCAAAAAATAATCTCGTTGCTATCTTGCTCTTAGCTGAAGGTGGAAACTTTTTGACAGAGCTCATTAGTGTGGCTGTAGTTTGTCGTGAGGGTCAAACCACTTCATATTAAATTTTTCAGTGTTTTTGTAACTATCATAGATCGAGTTGTGACACAAATGTACATTTTATAGAAAATACAAATATAACCTAACTAGCAGCCCCCCCATCTCGGCTTCGCCCAAGACTTACAAAATGGAGCACCGTAGTGTGTTAACATGTAATGTGAAACATTTTTAGTAAGAAATTTTACATACAATCCTGACATTTCTTAAAACGAAAATTTTCTTATTAAAAACATATTTGTTCGGAATCCATATAGTTTATTTGGTCAAATAATAAGGTGTAAAAATTAAAAAAAATATAGTTATGCTAAAAAGTACCGTGCGTTCCTTATGCCATAAAATAATCGTTGGCCATAAGGGGCCGTTGATTTGCAGTTTCTCCCGTATAATTTACGAAAAGAGCTATTTTTTAAAGCTGTAAAAAAATTTAAACTCCCAAAAAATACATATTAAAAAAAAATTTTTTTTCTCTTATCTCACAACTTTGTTACCAGAGCAACAAAGTCATGGAGCTTAAACTCTACATTTTTCATTGCCACAAGAACACAAATACATTTTCAACTTATTTAAAAATCTGAAATTAGATCTTTAAAGATTTCAGGGATTACTAAGAGGATACAATAAAAAGCTGATCTCTCACGTAATGAATTCTTGATTAGTCGATTTTGACGCTGCTGTTCCAATCTCGATAAATTTTCTGCTTCAGTTTCTTGATGCTGGAAATTGTATTCATTAGATACATTTAAAGTTTTTCTTCCAATTCACCCACTTGCTACTTTTGGCATGCTTAAAACTTTTGTGACCCCTAAAGGCTGTTTTCTGTCAACTTTGTTAAGTTCTAATATATTTGTTGGCAAGGTAGTTCGATGTCCGATCGCCCTAAAAAAGTCCGGTGAGCTTCTGAAATAAACTCTTTCTTGACTGAAGTTAACAGCAATTGTGACTGTCTAAATACCTCAGGGTGATCTTTTCTGGCTTGCTGTTAAAGATACAGACTGATTGGGAGAAAAATTACAAAGTCCGACGCTTTGGGGCTAGTTGTAGTGCTCTTTCCCAACGTCTCCCGGTATAACATCGAAGACGTTGGTGTCTAAAGCACCTTTTTTATTTGGAGATTCAGTTGTTTTTCTGATCTAAGATGGGAAGATTGGTTCGTGATGCTTGCCCGTTGAAGACTGTCCCGTTAGCTCAAGTTTATTTTTCCTTCATAGCTGTTATAGCCCAGCGCAGACCTTGGAGAGAATCGGTGATTTAGGTGGAATGCTTACAGAGTCGAGAGGGTGATGTAGGGTTTTCGGTTACCGGGATTCCCAGCCTTGCCAAGAACAACTCCGCTCATGACAACTGCCAGTAAATGACTGACTTGGTTTAGTAGTAGCCGTCTTTTGTTAACATAGTCTTTTAGTCGACGAATCGCCGAATATTATTATTCCTAATAATGAAGAGCTAGCTGCAGGTAGCTTGACTCTTATCCTCGAAGTCTGTATATACGGAGACTGTCATGGAGGGATGTACGCCACTGAACAAAGAATATCTCGTCCTTTGGTCGTTCCCGGGGTAACCAACCGCTCATCATTAGTCGGGAAAATGTGGGTATGCCGTTGAGGACACGACCACTGAGAAGGTAGCCGTTGTGGCTGCCCATGCCCCTCAGGGCTGTCTCACATTTGTAGCCGAAAATTCTCTGACGGCACCAGACAGGATGGTGGAACGACCACACAACTATAAAATGTTGGATCAGGTTGTGCTCTGGCTGAAACGTCTCCTGGTATTCCGCCGGAGACGTAATCGGTTAGGCTGCGTATACACGCTGCGGAAATTTACTCAACGAGATCCTGGTTGGCCAATCAGAATAAAGCTCGCCATGTATATCGTTTTTTTTTTATTTCTCATCGCCCATAGGTTCAGACATAGCATTTTTGTACACAAGCATAGTGTTAATTAGCCGTCGGTGCACCTGAGTTATGACCAGATCACCAGATGTTTATATATGTATATAAACATTGTTACGGGGTGGACCACGCGGATTGACGAGGCGGAGTCTCTCCACTTCGACCGGGCCTGGGTTGCCCGGATACCCAACGGTGACACTCCCTGTAAAATATTTTACGAGTCTCGTTCGCCGAGACACCGCTGTTGGATCAGGTATCGCGGCGACCTTACACGTCATCGCCTCTCGCGACGACTATAACACGGCAAAACGGGGGATCGGGCACACAAAGGAAGGAAGTAGCACTCACGGTTATTTTTTTGTTAATAAAAATGTATATTCAAGGAATATGAATTGATTACAAGAAAAGGTATTCGCGGGTGTGTGTGTGTGTGCGTGTGTGTGTTTAATTCTCGCACGTCGAGCGCGCTTGCTCGACGTGCTCGCGGCGCGAAAACGCGAACCGGGCAGACAACGCGGGCTAATCTAGGGCCGCTGCCCTTTACAATAAACTGCCTGTTGGCAGGTACTTACGGCGAAGCGGGGTCGCTCCCCGACGATGCCTCTCGCAGGCCAAGTCTACACGGGAGCAGTGGAGCGGTTACGCTGAGGTCAGTAGGCGTCCCTACTGACAGCGTTCGAAGGCCGAGATCGACGGTATCGGCCTCGGTGACCCTGAGTCCGGCGTCGTCTGCTATCCCAGCAGGACCCGGACACTCAGCACCAAACACTGTACCGGGGACAGCTCAAGTACAGCCGCCACGACAACAATCGCAGGAACGGAAACACTCCAGAGGACGTGTCTCACGTCCTCCAAAACAAAAATTCGCTTCACGCGCGCTCGCTGGCCCAAGCTAATCTGATCCCTTTTCGGCTTTTTCTTCCCTTTCCATTCTTTCCTAACTGTCCTCTCCGTTTTTCCCTTTTCCTTCTTTCCCTATCGGTCCTAGCCTACCGATCATGGCTCGACGGTATCTCACCGTCACAACATGTATATAGTTATAGAAAGACTGTCTTGCCAAAGTTCTGTGGCGTCAACTTCCGCAGTGTGTATACGCAGCCTTAGAATATTTTTTTATTGGTGGCTTTCATCAATCCTGGAGATTCAGGGTGGATGTAGACCTAGGTCACTTGCCGATTGGGGAAGAGTGTAGTTGGTATCCGGGATACCCAGCTGTCCGACTATTATCTACATTAGTGATAAAGCTCGATAAACTGCCGGTAGACGACTGCAGAAATTATCTAGATGCTCTGACGTATTATAACCACACTTATTTAATTATGTTGCAGGTAGCCTCGATTTTATGTCAACGACACCTAGCGGATCCTACTGAACTAAAGCGAAAAGCTAGTGTATTTTTGCAAAACTTTAAGCTTATTTATTGCTATTGTTATTGAGTTTTCCAAGATAAAAACTATACTAAAACCATCTAGGAAATGTCAATCATTGTGCAAAATTTTAGCCAAATCGTTTCAGTAGTTTTCGCGGTTAGCGATTACAACGGTTTTAGCGAGTTTTGCTTTATATATTAGTAAGATGTAATTTTGTTGATAAGTCTTTTTGTTTGGCATGAAAACTTTTTTGTTGATTTCATTTTTAGAAAAATTGTAAGCAAAAAATAAGCAAGATGCTTTTAAGTAAAGAACAAAATCAAAGTTGTTCAGAAATTATTTAAAACATTTATTTTAATATATTTAACACGATTCTAACAAAAATTTTAGAACATGTAAGAAAATATTTTTTTTTTGATAAATTATAATACTTCTTTTCCAGTAAAGACAAGGAGTGCTTTGGTAAGGTATGTCTAAACTTCATAACTATTCGATTATTTACTTCATTTTGGTTGAATTCAATCTAATTGAAGAAACTTTCCACTATCTGTAACAAATGTCTAATAAGAGCTTTAAGTATTTGATTTATACTCTTACATCAGTTGTTAGTGCTATTAAAAAATATTTACGTATGTGTTGGATTTTACAACGACCATTCCTTTTTCATTGGGTGCCAATTTCACAAAAGCATTTAATTTGGAACTATATGATTTCGTATAACTCCATAGCTTGGTGATTAATAAGATTTTTAAATAAATTTTGTTACATTGTGGCGTCATTACATTCCTTAGCAGAAATGTGTTAACATGTTTCAAATGACTATATTTGGGTGCCATCAGGCACAGTCTAGCAAATTTGGCCTAGTTTGGCCAAATTTTTGCCAACTTGAAACATATCATGTCAAACTTAGCAAAATGGCGCCAAAGTATTAAATATAGTTTTCTTTAATACATCGAAATATTTTCTCTGGGGTTTAATATTGTACATGTTACAATGCATGTTGTGACGAATAATTTTTATTAAAATAGATAAAAAAAAGCATGCCCTCAGATAAAAATGAATGTATTTAATTTCAGGAGTCACACTGAAGATACAAGCTTCAGCATTGAAAAAGATCAAAATCTTTTAAATGCAGACTCGAGCAGTGCGACTAAGTAGTAAAGTATTTTAGAAAATAAGCTTTTAATGTAATGTTAATCTCTTAGCATTTTTTATTTTACCTCACTTAAACATACTTTCTTCAGCACTGGATTTGATGATCAGAAATAAATAAGCAAAATGGGTGCTTGGAAACCCTTTTGCAGATTTTAAAAATGAATCATTGATTTGTAATAAAAATACGTGACTTAAAAAATCAAGCTTTTGAGTCTGTGATGTAAATTATCTGAAGACCCATAAAAATCATTAGAGCATGGAATAGCTGTTGAAACATTAAAAACAAATTCATACCTTGATATTATAAAATTTATTTCAGGTAGATTAAAGATGATTTGTCTCAAAAACCATTACCATGGGTATATCCGGAAGTAAAAAAAAAAAAAGATGTAATTTTATTACTGAGCAACTAAAAATGCATAATAAAGGTCTAGATAAGAAATTAATACCTGATCTGTCACAGTGCAAATTATAGCTGTGATCAGTTTTTAAATTTAGTGTGCTGAGAATCTAATATTTTTGTTTGCCTAAATAAATTGATTAGTTTATTGCAGATCATGGGATTATACCCATGACCATAATAAAACAAAATTAAGAGATTAAAGTGGCTTGGGTGATTTTTACTAGAATGATAAAGGTCTCTGAAATTTTGAAATTAGGTAAATAAATTTTACCTAATTAATTTGAGAAAAAAAATACTAGGGTCAACCACTTTATTTTTTAGAAAACCGCTCCTAAAGACTCACCAATTTAACACGCAGTCTTACGGGATTTAGCACTAAAACGACTGTAACTTCAAAGGTAAATGACAAACTTCTACAAACTAAA
>NW_019379493.1:1144978-1255370 GCF_000648655.2 Copidosoma floridanum
TTTTTTTTTTTTTTTTTTTTTTTTTTTTTTTTTTTTTTTTTTTTTTTTTTTTTTTTTTTTATAAAGTAGCTTTATTTTTTTTTATAATACAGAGTCAGAGTTAAGGCGGTACAAATTAGATTACTTACAAAAAAACCAAACGCTTTTGGAATAAGGCAATATTCCAATAGCGTTAATTTCAAAGTTGAGGGAAAAAATCCATTGCCACTAACAAATAAAACTTTTTTTGAATTTGAAATACTTATGTTATACATTAAGTTTTTTGCTATGGAAAATTTTTTGAAGGTAATGTGTCGGTACTTGTTTTTAAGATGTTTGAGTTTATAATAGATGTTTTTTAACACGGGCTGTAATACCGTATCAGCAATAACAGCTTTAAAAACATACATAACAAATCAAACTATTTTTATGAAAAATTCTGTGCAAATCATCAAAATTTGTACTTTATTGTGGTCCTTTCAAATTATGGTGTATCGACACGAAATAAAAATCAGTTAATTGATTAATATTTTTCCCATTACAAAAGCATACGGCCATAACCTATAAAACTGTCACAATACGGTAAATGACGCAGTTCAGTCGCTCGATTATCTCGGTCTCGGATTTTCAACCTTAACGAGCATTTGGCGTAGTTAGTGTTTAGATGGGTGACCGTTCGAGCTTGCTGTTTTTCTTCTGCTGTCAATTTTCGAGGATCAATGAACTGTTTCTCTTATTCTTTGCCAACGTGATGGTCATAGGTGTGATTAAATCAACGCTAATGGTGTTTACATGTAAGAACATTTGGTCATGACTCTGACTTTTTTGCACCGATGGCTAAAGAACACTTGAGTTGTAAAAAAAAAATCATGCCTGAGCCTAAGGACAGTGATTAATTATATATAAACTATCATAATCACTGTTTTTGACACAATCAATGTATTAAAACGTCTTACATTTTTGTCAAAGCAAAATATATCTCCACTTTTAAATCAATTTTTTTTATGTATAAAAAAATTTTCTAACCAAGTAAAACTGTGATCAGAGTTATACGTAATCCAGTTTTTTGAGTAACTCGAGTAATTATTGTCCAAATGAGCTCAAATTTTGTCCTCACTCAGCTTCATTTTCATCTTTCCTTCTATAAATATAGCTGAACATTGAAGTAGGAAGTCCTACGCGCATTGTGCACATCGTATCCCTTAGTCAGCCAACATTCCAGTGGCAAACGTAGTCTCTTATTGATAGTTTCTAAGATTTTTCTTGCATATGCTTCTTAAGCTTACACGCACACCCATGTAGTCGCGAAATCCATGTGCTAACGCTACTTCGAAAGCTACATATGATCATTCACGCGTGTACGTTGAGTTAGCTTGAGAAAAAGAACCCACAAAAAGAAGAATCTGGATACTCCGACGAAAAACACAAAAGGGCGGAGAGAAGGTAGGCGGCAGTGCAACAACAGCGGGCATACAATGAATTGGAGCTTCGGAGATTTTTCAAGGGACTTCCACGAAAATCCGACTCTCCCAATTCCTTCGTCTTTTTTTTGCCTACTCCCTGTTCCTTTTTCTTTAACTTAGGAGCATACACGTATGCTCAGGCAGCAGAGGGGGCCAGGGGCCATCGTATAGAGAATACGAAATTTTTCCGACAGAGAAAATGTAATAGAAGCATCTCATGCAATGATGCGATGGTTTATATACTAGACTTGACTATTTAGGTCGAAGCGGAGCTACATTAGGAACAAAGTATTTTGTAAGCTTTCAAACTCGTTTCTACCTATATAATTCATGCAAACTAATTTTTAGATTGAGACAACGTAATTAAAAACAATTTACGTGTTAGTAGGTATTATGTTATACTTTTCACAGACATGTAACCAAACACATAAATCAAAAGCGTCAGAGAGCTAGTTCTGACTCAAAACTGTAATTGTTATTTTAACAATTGAATACTATTTGATTGATATTTTTTGACTGATGATATTATCTTTCTTTTAATTAATGATAATTATTTTTAGATAAACATACATGAGGCAGCACACTTCGGAGATGTGTTGGTCTCTATAATGAGTACTCGTAAGTGTTCCAATAGTCGATTATTTGTCTGATTTATCCAATATTAATTCTTAAAACATTGATAAGTTGCGTATAGTTATTCAGACACTAAACAAATACTTTTTCAGTACAAATTAACGTGTATACCGCATTGAAAATGTAGCAAAGACCTATAAAAGAAAAAAGTGACCGACTACAGGGACATTTCGTCTTCTTAAGGGAGCGAGTAATGATGGGACATTCACCTTAAGGTAGCCTCCCTTGCGAAAACCTACGGAATGAAATATATTTCATTCAATATATTTTGATCTACTTAATCTAACGGTGTCCTTGTTTATACCCCAAGTGGAGCAAAATCTCGAGATATTTCAGCTCAAAGTTGAACTGTTTAACACGAGCTTAAATGGTAAAGCATCAAAATATCAACTTTACAGGCATTTTCCAACTCACAATAAAAAATCTGAGCAGATAAATTATGATGTACTTGTAGAAAAATCTCTGTTCTTCTCAATACTGTCATGTAAAATGCTGGTAATGGGGCATTTTCCAAAGGCATTTGCCAAGAAAGACGTGAAAATCAGCTTTATGGTTAGAAATGACAGATGGTAGCAGAATATCAACACTGATGTACGTATATATACGTATACATACACAAGTGAAACTCTCCTACTTGACTAGAGCTGTAGACAAGGGGGCTACCTTAAGTCATTAAACTGTCAAGTTATCTCTCGGATTATCAAGATGCACGGTCAAATTCACTCCCGAGCCGATAAAGTGAATAGTCAAGTTATCATAACTTAGTTATGAAACTTTCAATAACTATAATAAAAACTTTTAAATTATTTTTCCTACTTTTAAGTTTTTTTTTTAACTTTAGACATTTACTGTGTCCTTGGAGGAAAAGTTTAGTTGGCACCTTGAGCACATCCAACCAGGGCAAAAATAAAGAGGCCCTGCACTAAAAGAAAAAAAAAAAGAAAAAAATTCTGTGTTAGTCTGGTAATATAAAATTATTCCGACGTCCAGGGAAATTTTATTTTTGGCAACCTAAGTTTTGCCAGTTGAATAGTAAAAACTCTCAATAGACAACTGAACAGTACTAGATGGTCATTCTAGAATAGTCATTTTTGTTATTATTTTTAACTCTTAGAAAGGGGCCCTTCTTGGTAGTTGTCTTGTGCCTGGTACTTGCCCTAGTGACACGCGCCACCAGGTACGAAAACTATACTATTTTCATCGATGTCGAGGGTGCGTAGCTTCTTGTCCTTACGTGTAGCTAACTATATGATCTTTATTATACTTGTATTGGATTTCAATACACTCGCAGTATGCATTTTTTATCTGTAAATTATAATATTAATCCACGTATTGATATGTACTGTTAGGCTTTTGTCTAATTTTCCACATATGATTTAAAAAAAAGCTATTTACTAAGCTCGTGCCCTTTTTCATTAAACTGCTCAACGGTATCAAATGCGATATATCTTTAACAAAATCCTACCCTCAATTCAGTTGAATTGTCCAATTTGATTAACGTAAGTAAACAGCCAAAAACGTAGAACGGATCGACTACCGCTCGCCGCTTTTTGCCCGAGGACAAAATCCACACCCGATGCGACGGGCTCTCTGAATTTCAGCCTCCCCTATCTCCTCCTCTCTCCCTCTTGCCCTTACGACAGAGCGATCGGGACATTAAGAGAAGAACCTCAGCGTGCGTGACTTCAAATTTGCGGGACTCCCTCGAGCAAGAGAGGGGGAGTCCTTTCCTACCAAACTGGTTTCAAACCGGCAATTAATTCGATCTGACCCGGCAGGCTGGTGCACAAAACGAACCGGGCAATACGTACAGGTATAAAAGGAGGTGGGGGAAGAAAGCGTACAAGGGACGGATCCGCAAAAAGAAAAATTTTGGGGGGAAAGGGGGGCAGATTGCTGCCTCTCCTGTGGGTTTAAAAATTTAGTGCCTTGCATTTCGCTTATTGCGATACGGGATGTGGCTGGATGTTCCCTTTACGGCAATAAAAGCACTAAATCCGGTGCGACTGCACTGCCCTTCAGGCTAGTGTGTACGCGAATTTTAAATTCTTTTATCGCCCTGATTTGCGGAAGAAATTTATCAGTGATATGTTTTTTCATCTCGTACGTAATTTTGACATTTAATTTGTTCATCATTGTTTTTAAATTCTCGAGTAACTTTCAAGAGTTGCTGATATTCCAAGATCTCTATTTATTTTGCTATCTTACATTTATAGATGGAAATGGAGCTCATGAGAGGAAAATCGCTAATTTGATCAACAAACCCTTCATAGCTTGTTTTCACTAATACTCTATTTTTCATTTATATTTAGATATTATAATTCAAGACTTTTGGATTTTTTAGATACAAATATAAAAAAAAAAAAAAAAAAAAAAAAAAAATACGTTTCAATTATTACCGAGTAAGATTCCAACAAGCAACTGCTTTTTAAATATTTTTGATGGAACTCATTCGTCGTATTAATTTTATGCATGAATAAATATATTTATTTACTACGTTTGGATAAAACAATTTGCTATTTCATTATATTTCACCCCTGATTATTGTCTTAAAAAAAAAGACAAAGTCAGACTACATGAAGATCATCTCAGCCCGCACATACTTGGCATCTTTCGTCAAACAAATCGTGGCAGCCTGAAGGTTGGATAAAAAAATAGTTAATGATTTATTTTTTATCAGTTATGATAAACAGATTTCTTGTGGTTTCATTTTGGTGATAGGGACTTGGTCGTATTACAAAATGTTGAATATCTCATCCAAAGCAATTCGTGAACGTAACTCGCTTTTAAAATTATTAAGTGCTCTACTTTTGAAAAAGTAATTATAAAGAAGACTTCCAGGGACAAATAAGCAATTAATTTTTGTTATTAATGCAAAAATTTTCGTTAGAAATTATTGCTGTATAATGTATTAAGCACACATTCTACAAATGCTATTTATGAAACTCATTGCTTTAAAATTTCACTGTTGTTGAAATATGCTCAAGACATGATGTTTTATATGAGTCATTTTCATTTATGTTAATATACTGTATCGAATCGTGTAGTTCAATAACGTGCAATTACGTCATTTAAAAAGTCGTTATACACAACTAGGTGTTTTAACTCCCATAATATAAAGAAAAACATCTAAATTATGTTGTAACTTTCAACTTTTAAGTTTAACGGGAACAAACATGACTGAACTGGCTAAAAATTCTGTTTGAAATAAAGTGCAACGTATACAGTTTAGTTGTAGTTTATTACTTTATGAATTTTATTTCATAAATCTTTATATGTAAATTTCATAAAAATTGATCTACATCAATTAAACGCATAGAGGAAAAATAATGGTAAACAAATATACTTCAGTGGCGTCGGTGAAAAATTCGCAATACCTTCAAAATTTGCATTTTATACCGTTGTCAAATAAACTTTTATTCAAATGTACCCTATAAGGATCTCCATGTTATCTATTCCACAATAAGCACAGTGTCATTACTTGAATTTCCTGAAAGCAAGTAGTTATTTCATAATAAATATTTTCGCTTTCATTAATAATTTAATTAAGTGTTCTGTTCGGACCTATACTTATGGTTTTTACGGGAAGTAAATGACCAGTATTATAGTTAATTAACGGTAAGTCGTTAATAATAAAATTTCCAAAAAGAAGTATTTGGGCTTTAAATTACTTGTTTTCCATTGATGAATACTAGTGAAATAATAGAAGAAAATTTTGATGTTCATGAAAATGTTGGTCAACGTCTGACAGTCAATAATTAACTTGCATATATACATTATCGTAATTAGGCCATTATTGAGGTCATAACAAGTATTTGCAGATGAACGTCACTTTACTAAATATTAAATTTGAAGTTTTGGATTTTCCTCATTTAAACAGTGATTTCAAATAATTATCTTACTAATATATAAAGCAGAAGCGCTAAAACCGTTGTAATCGCTAACCGCGAAAACTACTGAACCAATTTTGTTGAAATTTTGCACACTAATTTATGATACTTCCTAGATGGTTTTAGTATAGTTTTTATCTTAAAAAATTTAACAATAATAGCAATAAATGAGCTCAAAGTTTTGCAAAAATATGCCAGCTTTTCACTTTAGTTCAGTGAAATCCGCTAGGTGGCGTCGACATAAAATCGAAGCTGCCTGCAACATAATTAAATAAGTGTGGTTATAATAGGCTGGAGCGTCTCCACAGTGTTGTAGTCGAGCTTCGGCAACTCAACGAGCTGTATTGAGAATGCTGATAATAGTCTTGCAGCTGGGTATCCCGGTTACGGACGATACTCTTCTCTAAGGGAAAAGGGACCTACGTTTCTATTCACCTTGAATCTCGACGAGTGCGATAAAAAAAAAAGACATTCCAACCGATGACGTCTCCGGCATAATACTACGAGACATATCTATCCAGAGCACAATCTGCACCAACTCTTCAGAGTTGTGAGGGAGTTCCACCATCCTACCTGGTGCAGTTAGAGAATTTATGGCTACAAATGTAAGCAAGGGAAGAAAACAGCTCTGAGCTCTGAGGGGCATGGGCAGCCACAACAGCTACCTTCTTGGTCGTCGCGTCCCCAATGCGCTTACCCACATGTTACCGTCTAACGATGAGTGGTTGGTTATCCTGGGAACGACCCGAGACGAGATATGCTTTGGTCAGCAGCGTACCTCCCTCTTTCACAGTCTCCGTACATCGAAACTTCCAGGATAAGAATCAAGCAACCCGTAGCCAGCTCTTCATCATCAGGAATAAGAAGAAAGAATAGCCTGTAAGTTTCACCACTGGCGCTTTTTAGGGCCATTATAAGTATTTACGTTCCCTACTTAACCATCAATTTCATCGGTTCTTTTTAGGATCCACCTAAGTGTAAACAACCTTGCCAACAAATACATTTTTATTACCATTTCCGAAAGCGATTCGTCGACTAAAAGACTATATTAACTAAAGACAAGCACAATTAAACCAAGTCAGCCATTCACTAGCAGACGTCACCTGCGGAATTGTTCTTCGCAAGACTGGAAAACCCGGTGACCGACGACCCTATATTACCCTCTCGACTCTAAGCATTAAACCAGGAATCACTGATCCTCTCCAAGGTCTACACTGGGTAAACCTATAACAGATATGAAAGAAAAAAAACTTGAGCCAACGGGACAGCCTCCACTGGACAAGTATCACCAACCAATCTCCCCATCTAAGATCACCAAAACAACTGAATCTCCAAATAAAAAAGGTGCTTTAGACACCAACGTCTTCGATGTTATACCGGGAGACGTTGGGAAAGAGCACTACAACTAGCCCCAAAGCGTCGGACTTTGTAATTTTTCTCCCAATCAGTCTGTATCTTTAACAGCAAGCCAGAAAAGATCACCCTGAGGTAACCAGGTCACAATTGCTGTTAACTGCAGTCAAGAAAGAGTTAACTTAAGAAGCTCACCGGTCTTTTTTAGGGCCATCGGACGTCGAACTACCTTGCCAACAAATATATTAGAACTTATCAAAGTTGACAGAAAGCAGCCTTTAGGGGTCACAAAAATTTTAAGCATGCCAAAAGTCGCAAGAGGGTGAATCGGAAGAAAAACATTAAATGTATCAAATAAATACAATTTTACTTAGGCGTCAAGAAACTGACGCAGAAAATTTATGGAGATTGAAACAGCAGCGTCAAAATTGACAACTAAAGAGTCCATTGCGTGAAAGATCAGCTTTTCATTGTACCCTCACAGCAATCTCTGAAATCTTTAAAGATCCTACTTCAGATTTTTTAATGAGTAGAAAATGTATTTGTGTTTTTGTGGCAATAAAAATGTAGGGTTTAAGGTCCAGGACTTTGTTGCTCTGGTAATAAAGTTGTAAGATATGAGAAAAAAAATTTTTTTCTAATATAAATTTTTTGGGGGTTTAAAATCTTAACAGCTTTAAAAAATAGCCGTTTTTGTGAATTACATGGGAGAAACTGTAAATCAACGGCTTTTTATGGCCACCGATTATTTTATGGCATAAAAAACGCACGGTACTTTTCAGCATAATTATTTTTTTGAATTTTTACACCTCATTATTTAACCAAATAAACTACATGGATTCCGAAAAAATATGTTTTTAATAAGAGGATTTTTGTTCTTAGATGTATCAGGAATATGTGTAAAATTTCTAACTGAAAATGTTTCACATTACATGTCAACACACTACGTTGTTTTATTTAGTAAGTCTCGGGCGAAGCCGAGACGGGGGGCTGCTAGTTTGTAATATTACAAATAGAAATTCATTATCATAATACATTTCATCAAAATTACTGATTTTCCCAAACTATAGACCTATTCGAAAGTTTTAGACGATATGAAATTTCTTTCGAAATAAATGACACTTTCATAGGGCATCTTGAAAAAAGGAAATCTTAAATAAAATAAATTGTTGATTGTTGAAAATTTTTATATCTCATTTTGTTATGTAAGTTTATAATTAAGTTTCAATCACTTTTGAAATTGATTCTTAAATTCAAAAGTCCCATTGTATTATTTTTTTTTTAATGTTGAGACGTACTTACTCAAGTAAGATCGTACTTTTTGAACTCTAAATTATTTTAAGAAAATAACGTTTAATGCACAGTAATTTTTACAAAAACTAGTAATAAATGACTCGATCAGTAAACTTGAAAACAATTTTGCAAAATTCAACTAATTAAAGGGTCGTCTTAGAAATCTTTACAGTACATTAATAACATACTCATTTTCACAGTACATTGTAACATTAGTCTATTACTACAACAAGCCAGAATACATACAATAACGTATTTATTATTTAGTAAATGCAACTAAAATACTGAACAATAAACTTTGATCCAGTGTTGTGGGGAACAAGTCCACTTCTCTACTACATTTAATCCACAGGTTGAGATTATAGCTTGACATAAGCTTTGCATTATTATTTGAAAATTTTCGTTTCCCAAAAACATTTATTCTTCGGGACAGATTGTTTATTTGTTTCATATTTAACTGGACGAGTTTCACAAGGTCGATGAACAGATAAGTTTCCTTTCTTTGGTGCTAACATCTGGTAACTGTAACCGGCACTTAGCATTATATCCCTAAATGGGAAAAATAAATTTTATTACAATTTATTAAATTTATTAATAATATGACTAAATTGTTCACTATTATTTAACAGCGGATAAATAAAATTTATTTGCAATTTAGAAATAAAACTAAATATATAAAACCTTTTTTTTCTCTAAATATAAGACTTTACGCTCGCACAAATTTAAAGACAGCAGGAAGATTATTTGACCGAAAGATTTGGCATTTAGCATCTAAATAAAATAAAAATCTCACGCTGACTTTACTACAAGAAAGTACGAAGATAATTCTATTTCATACGATAGTTATAAAACAATCACAAAAACATATCATAAATTGTTAGTACTACCCTAATTAAAAAGAATCCATGATTATACAAAATTCATAAAACATGTTTTTATCATTAAAGAAGACGTGAGATATTATTCTGTCGTGAAGAAATTTAAATGATGTTTCCTAAAAATCATTTTCATGTACTTTGAATTAAAGTAATACATTTTACTCAAACATTACCAAAAAATTTTAGATTTTTTTTATATGATTTTATAAAAAAAATTTAGACATATGTGTATGACGATTTAGGCTCACCGAGATTTTTCTTGTCCGTATGACTCAATAAACTGAAAGCACGTCCTTAGTCAGATAATTGCCCTTGAAAAATAAACGCTTTGCTACGTTGATTCTTAAGTATATTGCTGCTTACTTTATACTTTACTGTTTGATGAGTACAATATATTGACGTCACTGATTCTATGTTTTACAGCAATGAAAAAATATTGCCACTGCCTCGAGCCTCGTTATAATCAAATTCTACGCTCCCCTCCACTTCCTGATGGTTGCAAGATCGGTAACGTCTACACACGCTACTTCATTTTATTATAAAATATGTTAGTTCCCATTTCACACTAGGGATGCGCGATATCTGAAAAAATATCGATACTTGGAAATCGATATTATCGTAACTTAAGATATCGATAAAAAAATGTTGCTCAAAAAATATCGATAAATTTTTAATAAAATTTTTTTTTAATATTAGGAAGAAGTAAAGTAATGTAATAACTCGTGTGTGAATATGGCGTCGACATAAAATCGAAGCTGCCTGCAACATAATTAAATAAGTGTGGTTATAATAGGCTGGAGCGTCTCCACAGTGTTGTAGTCGAGCTTCGGCAACTCAACGAGCTGTATTGAGAATGCTGATAATAGTCTTGCAGCTGGGTATCCCGGTTACGGACGATACTCTTCTCTAAGGGGGAAGGGACCTAGGTGTCCATTCACCCTAAATCTNTAAAAGTAAGGTACTTTATAGCAAGATTTGCTAACTTTGAGTTTGGCTGGTGTTTCCAAAACATTAAAGGATCTTCGTCTTTATTAATTTGTGGTTGGCTTAGGTAGTATAGGGACTCTTCAGGCATTTCACTTTGATCATGATTTTGTTGCTGGATCTGATGATTGTCTCTTAGAAGTCTCTCATGATAAGACCAAAAATCATCTGACTCTTTAGTTACTTTTTTCGAAGGTTGATCTTTATCGAACATTCTTTTTTTTGCTGATTTTTTATTATTTATTTGTTTTGTTATTTTATTTATAGCATCTGAGCATGCCATTTCATTTTCAAAATACAATTTTTTGTAACGCAGATCTAAAATCGTAGCCTGGGCTACTAAAGTCATTTTCTCAATTTTATCAAACCTTTTGTAAAACTGTTCAATTAGAGATTTTTTTAAGTATACAGCTCCAGGTGAATCCACTCTGCACGTTTCTAAATCATGTTTTAAGATTTTGATCACAGGTATAGCTTTACTTCCTGTCATGTACTCTTCACCACTCAATATATTCGTAGCTGCATCAAATGGTTTTAATAAAATAACCAGTTCTTTTGTTGTCAGTAATTCAGATGCCGTAAGCATTTCTGTTGAATCAGGAATTTGAATCAGTATTGGAGCGATAATGTCAGACAGAGATATAAAACGTTGAAGCATATCATATGTAGAATTCCACCTTGTATCAGTACTTTGTATCAGCTTGTGATCAGATACCGCTCTCAGCTGATCTGCAGCTGGAGCCGATTTTTTAAAGAATTTTACAACAGCCTTTACTTTTTTAATGATTGGATTGATTGGATCAATGGCATCATTGGTATCACTGATTTTAAATATTTTGGACGGCACTCAGTTTAAGGTGTGGGCAAAACAAGGTAAATGGTTTTCATTACCGAAAGCATTTGTAATGGCTTTTGTTACATTACTTGCATTGTCGGACACCATGGCAACAACTTTACTTTTTTCAATTTTCCACTCAGTGAGGATGGTTAAAATCTAATCTTGCAAATGTTCTGAAGTGTGATGATCTGACAGTACTGTGACACCAATATTTATGGATTTATATCTCCAACTGATTATGTAGTGGCACGTTACACCCAAGTAGCTAGTAGTGTTTAGAGGGTCGGTCCAAATGTCAGTAGTTGTAGACACATTATCTATTTTCGACAGTTCTTCTTTGACAATGTTTGACAAAATACTTGTCTTCCATTAAACTGGTTATTGTTTTTCTATCAGGAACTTTGTATAATGGTGCAATGAATTTCATTACAGTTAAAAAACCCTCATTCTGAACCGTAGAATACGGTAGTCTGTCCTTAGCCAGCATGAACAAAATTCTGTTCGTGATATCTTGAGCTTTTTGACCTCCATCTGGTATATTAAAAAAATTAAGTTACATTTACATGTATGTGATTTTCTTAATAGAAAAGTAAGATGTAAGTGAAATATATTTTACATACTTTGAAAAGATATTTGGTGAGAAATAGCCTCATTAATTGTTAACTGTTTAGATTTTAAAGCCTTTGCTGAATATATTTTATTCTCATAAACAGAACCTTGTTTTGATGTATCAAAATCAAATTTTAATTTTGACATAGATTGTGTGGATGATATTGACGATGTACTGTCTTCAGAGACATCGGAATCGATTTCAAATATTGTTGAATTTTTTTTCTGAAAGTAAAAATGACGTATGTTTTTAATGGTAAACAAAAAATAATAATTACAAATAAAAATTAAAATGGATCAAAAAATAATAATTATGTAAATGTATAAAATGAATACGGTCGATGAACAGATAAGTTTCCTTTCTTTGGTGCTAACATCTGGTAACTGTAACCGGCACTTAGCATTATATCCCTAAATGGGAAAAATAAATTTTATTACAATTTANCGTGATTGCACAAAAGACAAATAACTGCACTTTGTGCACTGGTTTTAAAATATCTCCACACCTCATTTTTAGTTTTTGGTCCCACTGAAAAAATGAGAATTTTAAGTGCTAAATCTTAATACAACTACTTTTTTTTGTAACATATTCAAATAAAGGTAAAGGAAATGGAAATATCCATACTCTTTCTCTAACACTCAAACTGCAAATAATGTAACGCCAGATGGGATGTTCAAACATATGGCCACTCACTCACTACACCATCATAAGGAAATTTAAATGTTTTGAAAACGATGGCAAAATAATACGCTGAAAAAATAATTAAAAATATGAATTAAAAAGTATAGTAAATTTCTTATTTATTTATAAATTACTCTTGTAAACGATAAAAGTTTTTTCATCGGGTGTATTTACATCGGA
Source organism: Copidosoma floridanum (assembly GCF_000648655.2). The sequence goes on from NW_019379493.1 coordinate 1,157,761, forward strand.
GAAAGGAGATATTCGTAACTTTTCACAACTTGTTTATAAAATTTGGCATTAACTTCCAGGTAAACCTCATACCAGAACTGATAAGACAATGATGTGTTTTTTACATTAGGAAGATGTTATAGGTATATAGTGTACACGTAGTTCAGACAAAATTTTTATTTACCTGACGTCCATGCAAAAAAATCCTAGGTGATAATACTATACAGTTGAGTGAGCTCCAGACTAAGACGTGTACTAAGCTCCAGACTAAGACAAATATAAATTCTATGGTAATTTACAAACGATACTTGTTATGTCAGTGATTATACATATCTAGACATAGATACCGACACTATAAGTTTATAAACATATCAAGTATAGATATTTTGTGTTAAGAAAGCTTAGTTCTAAGAAAAACAATGTGAGCGGATCTATTTAAATGCAGGCACCTGAGGCGCACGTAAGACTTACTTAATTTTGAAACTTTTCAAAATTCTCATTCATGCTAGCTCCGTGTGAGCACCAAAAATCTGCTGGCTCCACATACAAAAGCGCACAATACTACATTAGAGCTGCGTGGCTTGCTTCAAGTTTTTAAGGAAATGCTTAAAATAAACAAATTTTTGGTGCTCGTCTGCATTTTAAATATACGCTCATTTAACTTTTAACCGGTATTGTACCGATATCTACTTATTAAATATCGATATACTGATATATCGGAACCTCAGATATCGGTTCAAAATATCGATATTTGGTCAACAAAATATCGATATTTATGAATATCGATATTTTTTGCGCATCCCTACTTCACACATTAATAATTTTCTGCTTATTTCAAACGAATACTCAGCTTTTCTGCTAAAATGTATAGTTATAATAAAATAACTACTACTTACTGGTTCTTTTGGAGCTTGCTCGAGTTTAGATAATTTTGATATTGAATAATTCTTTAAAGATCAACTCGATTTTGTAGCATTTAAAATTCAGTACGTGAATTAATTTAGTTCGCGAGGTGTGATCGTTTTTATATGCTAAGCAATGCCAAACTGAGTTAATGTCACAAGTTTCGTAGATATTCATAACATCGATGAGTCCCAAGGAAAAAAGGTACTTTTCTTTATCATATACGATAACCAAAATAAACCCGACGTTACTGAATTATAAATTCATGAGAAACCCTTTACTAAGAATGAAAAGATTTATGAACATGTGCGCTCCGAAAAAGAAAGCGTTAAAACGCAGTTTACAAATTTTTCAATGAGGCACTTCTCCTTGTGACCCAAAAGATTTATCGAAACGCAGGAGCAGATATATTTCGATACGTATATATCATAATTTGTGTATACCTATTGACGGAAGATATAGTAATGCAGTCACACATGGTTACAAAAAAAGGTTCATTTACTGTGATGGAAATGACGGTTCCACGTTTTCAATATATTTTTTTTAATTCACAATTTTTCAATAAATATTGATTTCATTCAGAAATCACCGCTCAGAATTTTATTTTTTCTCTCGATTTTCATCCAAATCATTTTTCATGCATTGCTGTACTTTATTGCACATCTCCTTGAAAAGTCATATTATAAAGAGTGATACTTAGAATTAGTTTTACGACAAAATACTATTTTTTCCGCCCTCGGGTGGTTTTGGGAGGCTGGTACTTCCTCGGGCGAAAAAACAGTTTTCCGCCCTCGGGTGGTTTTGGGAGGCTGGTACTTCCTCGGGCGAAAAAGCAGTTTTCCGGAACTCCTTCGAAAAGTCTCCTTTACGAACCTCGTTACGTCCCTCGCCTTCGGCTCGGGCCGCAAACGTCTCGGTTCGCAAACAGAGACTTTTCGAACTCGTATGAAAACTACTATTATTTAGCTTCGTTAGAAAAATGTAGACTTCAAAGTAATGTATCAGACATCATTGAGGTTTATATCAAAGTAATGAATAGATGTGGACGTTCATCATCTCAAGACACTCTTACATGTCATTCATTGAATTTTACAGTCGAGATAATGAGTTAATAATACATGAACCCGTTCAGCCAGCAAAATCACTGTATTTTCACTTTTCCTGTCAGTATAACATAAAACAGAAGCTTGAACAGCTCGAAAAAACTATTTCCAATGTTAATAAAATAAAAAACAATTGTGTTTAATATCCTTTTACCTTTCTTCAGATAAAACAAAATTTATATTTTGATAAGTTGTGATCGTCCTTGGGAAAAAAAAATTGTTTATTCAAGCAACTTGTATGAAGTAAGACTGTTCAGGTACTGGTACCATTACGTTTTGCCTATGCCTAGTACTCAAACACATAAAAACAATGAACGTCACTGTTCGTAGATAATAATAGCGTGTCATGCCAATTGTTAACGCTTTGATAAGATGCAACAAATTTTTCGATTTGATCATCTGCAATGTATGATAAATATGTAAAACAGTGAAAGAACGCTATCCTTCCCAGATTTTTTTTGACATACATACATTTAAATGGCTAAAACGAATTTAATATTAATTATATGTCGAATCAAAGAAACGTTTCTTAGTTAATTGACCGATAGCTCAGGGTAAGATATTTAGATGGTTAAAAAAATTATATCAAAGAAACTTTAAATTCCACGTACGTACATACAGTATTTTAACAAAATTTTTAATTGTACAATAGTAATGCAAAATTATGTTTCTAATGTTACAGTCGATACGTTGAACAAAAATTAACTAACCTTAAGTTGGAAAAAAAAATTTCCCATCCAGTCCTGCATATAATTTACAGCCAGCATTCTGAAATAAACTTTAAATTGAATGATAGTATTTCATTTTTTTTCATTATTTCAACTAAAGTTTGTAAAATGGGTGTGTTGATAATTATTCATAAAAAATTCTTTATAACTCTAGAGAAGGGATTCTCTTTTACGACCTTATTAATGACAATGATTAATCTCAATACTTATAACAATAATAATAATAATAATAATAATAATAATAATAATAATAATAATAATAATAATACAAAAATAACAGTAGTAGTAATAATAATAGTGATGATAATAATAATGATCATCAATAATATACAAAAAAATATACAATGCAACCGTAGGCTGTTCGCTGGGGGATATGTCCAATCATGGGAGCGATGGGACGATCAGCAATTGATAAGGAAAATCGATTCGCCCGCAATTTTTTTGCACCATCTTGTTTAAAATGTCCTCCTGTATGAAAAAGTACATTTTGTCAGGCGGAAATAAGGTTATAAAATTGTTGAAACAAATTTTTTTAAACAAATTATACAAGTCAATTTATTCATGAAAAACTCTTTCTCTAACACTCAAACTGCAAATAATGTAACGCCAGATGGGATGTTCAAACATATGGCCACTCACTCACTACACCATCATAAGGAAATTTAAATGTTTTGAAAACGATGGCAAAATAATACGCTGAAAAAATAATTAAAAATATGAATTAAAAAGTATAGTAAATTTCTTATTTATTTATAAATTACTCTTGTAAACAATAAAAATTTTTTCATCGGGTGCATTTACATCGGAGAAAGGAGATATTCGTTGCTTTTCACAACTTGTTTATGAAATTCGTCATTCATCCCCAGGTAAACCTCATACCAGAACTGATAAGACAATGATGTGTTCTTTTCATTAAGAAAATGTTATAGATATATAGTGAACAAGTGGTTTAGAAAAAGTTTTTATTTACCTGACGTCCATGTCAAAAAATCCTAGGTGATGATACTAGACAGTTGAGTGAGCTCCAGACTAAGACGTGTACTAAGCTGAAGACTAAGACAAATATAAATTCTATGGTAATTTACAAACGATACTTGTTACATCAGTGATTATATATATCTANTATTTATACAGTATGGAAATGTTTTTTTTATTTATAAAAGTTCTAATGAAATAAGAAAAAATTGTATTAACAATAATTCATTTAATATTAAAATGCAAACTTTGTAGTTTGGAGCATGACTATTTCTATATAGTTTGCATTTAAATATTATTTAATGACAAAGGAGCAAGTGAAATGAGTCTATAGATATTGATAATTTATTTATTTTGAAAGTAACAAATTAATAATGAATAAATAAATGTTCCAAAGTTTTGAAAAAAACATGTATCTGTACAAGTTTTTTTTTCTTTTTTTTTTATTATAAATTTGTTACAAGAAAAAGAAATAAATAAATGTGTACTATAGTAAGTGCGGTGCTCTGATTTTGTGTTGTGTAGGGGACAGAAAGTACGTTATGAGGGGTGGGGCGAAGGGGGAGAATGAAAGCAAAATCCACTTCCGATAAACTTTTTTTCAAGGTCACCAATCTGAAATCGTTGATTTACTCGGTAGGGCAGAACGCGCTTATAGAAGTATAACCGAGGGGCTGCGCAATCTGAAGTCTTTTGGAGACTTCTGAAGTCCTTGAAAGACTTAGAATGACTCATGAAATCTTTTTTTATGACTTCAAAAGTGCACAGCCCCTCACGTATAACTTCAAAAATGATCCTTATTCTTTGGCCAATCTAAAGCAAATAATCGATTGGGAAGTATATACCTAAGCCCTACAGTTTTCGAGTAAAAAATTCCCAAAGTTTCAAAAAATATGTTTTTTTACAATTTTCAGGGCTCCACAGGCTTACTTTTCGACATTTTTTTATAAAGATTGTAGAGGAAGGTCGATAATTAATGTTCGTGTATCATAGCATGAAAATATATTTATTTAGTACTTTTTTGGAGCCCTGAAAATTGGAAAAAACGCGTTTTTAAAAACTTTGGGAATTTTTACTTGAAACTGTGGGGCTTAGGTACATACATTTCTATTGATTATTTGCTCGGAATGGGTCAAAGAATTCGGAGTAATTTTTTTTCCACGAAAAAAATTAACTTATATACTTTGTTTGAAAAAAAATAGTTTAAACAATTTCTGACCACAGTTCCGCCTGACAAACTGTACGTCCCCGTACAGTAGTAGCACATTTTAAACAAGATGGTGCAAAAAAATTGTGGGTGAATTGATTTTCCCCGATGATTGCTGATTTCGCCCCTGTACTGCCTAGCCGCAACGATCTGTTGGGTGCAGAACAGCTTCGTAGCCCATCGCACGAGTTTCTACCTCGAGTGCAAGCCTTGCCGGTGCTTCGAGGGCGAGTTCACTTGTTCGCGCAAGAGCTGCGCCGAGGTGCGCTACTTCACCCTGCCCTGCGACTGTCCGAGCCACTACGTGCCAGTCTGCGGCTTTTTTAGAAAACCTAAAGCTTTTTAATTCACAGTGGTATTAATTTGAGTAACTAACCATCCCTTCTTTGCGTATAAATGCGCTCACTTTCCCGCTCACATTCATCCAGCGAAAGAAGCTCGTTTTTTCGGATAGCAGTAGCACACCTACCGTGTATCTGTGATCAGTGCACACCTTCGCACACAAAGGCATCCGAGACAGTTGGGCACGTGCCACGCGTTGAACGTATACCCACGAACCCTCACGCATATGCGCTTATTATTATATCATCCACACCTCACATCTGCCGGAGGCAAACAACTGGCTCTTCAAAAAACGCTTCCGCAGGAAGCAGACGTTATAAGTTCCTCCTGTGTTCTCTGAGAGGAAGCCTTCTCTCTCTTTCTCTCTCTCTCTTTTTCCCCATATCCATGCATGATGTACTTTTTATTTTAGGACACGCTTACGTGTGTGCGTTCGCCCCTCGGTGTGCTCCTGTCGTACATTTCTATGGGTTTTGAGACGTTTCGAGAAGCCGTACACATAGAAGAAGTGCGCTGCTTTTATGCCCAAAGGGTAAGGAGAATCGATACACATAACGAGATTGACTTGAGGCAGGTTTTAGGGGTAGAACATCCGTTTGGTGTTCATCTTGTTGAAAGTAGTTTGAGAGAAATAAGTATGCGTCAGATGCTCCGAAGGAATAAATATGATTTCGGTGTAGAACAGTTGGCATGGTTTTTTTTCCAACTTTCCATGATGACGAATAATTTGAATCAACACTTTGTTATGAAATTTTCACCAATGAGACGCGAAAATTCGTAACAAATATTGCGGTTCTATACATTATTTTACATTTTCATTTTTATCATCTCATCATGAAATACCTATGAATGACATACATCATTGCAGGTATTTGGAAGCTCATTGCACGTTGCATGCATTAATTGAGTATATCAGTGATTTATATGCTCATTAAAATAAGCAGATGCATGGAATGGGCTAATGTAATTTAATATCAAACCCAAATTTGATACTGATAGTTACAAAGAAATGCTTACACAGTCCCAATTTGACACTTAATAGATGATTATCCTCGACCAGCCCCAATTGCGCACGGGTTGTTTGTTCGTTATAATCATTGTGAATTATAAAATCAGACAGTCTAAGAAATAAAATTTGCTTTGCTTAAAGTCAGCCACATGTTTAAATAATTAACTATCAAATAAATTGTACAAAATTTACTTGCATACTTTTTAATGAATCGCAGTTTAAATGTTCTACGAAAGAATTCAGAACAAAAAAATCAAATAAGTAGGTGCTGAAATTTTTCTCTAAAGGCAGTTAAGAGAAGCAGCCTAAATCAGTGAAAAAAAAAAAAACAAAAAACAAAATAAACAAAAAGGCTGAAGATCAAAGTCGAGCAAGAATGCCGTAAATTACAACGTACTCGTGCGTGAGTGAAAGCATAAGTAATTATTGTACTTAATTGCGAGCATTCGAATTTGCTGGCACACGTCGTTCTTGTTGCTGCTGCTATACTATGAACTATATCACTATTTTATTGGGATTCTGATGATGCCTGCAATGTGCCTAAACACTGGTACAACAATAATAATGATTTCTCTCATTACAGTTTCTGTAGTTATTCGTAGTAGTTTAACTTAAAAATCGTAGCGTCACAACACACGGACTTTCTGCATATATGTCCCTATCACCAAACATCTCCCAATGCTCAGACAGGTGAACAAGTTTACTAATTTTTTTTTATATTTACAATAAAGTATTATTTCATAGTTCACAATTTTTTCTCTGAAATCGTATTATTTTATCATGTTCCCTGATTAATTTATTGTCTGAAAAATAATAGGTTTCTCATATTTAACTTTTCTTTAAAAAATATCTAAGGACTTTTCACGTTTTGGATATAAGCATACAATTGAAGATAAAAATTATCAATTTTTTCACCTTATCATAATTTTTTTGTTTTCGAAAAATAGTATTTCTATATTTCTTAAGAGAAATATTGTATGTTGTTAAAATAATTTTTTTGACGAAAGATAACAATATGGTTTTTTTTTTTTAAATCATCCTCATACACGAATTGTTTTTTTTTCATTAACGAAACATTTATATTTATACTTATACTTGATATTTAACAATGGTATCCGTAAAAACCAACGAATATTTATGTACGGGTTGGAAAATACTTTGAAGTCATACTTTCATCTCAGCGACTACTTAGTCAAATAGTTTCGATCATTTTTACAGCTTTAACTGTTTGCACCTTCATGTTGCGATTATGATTTTATTCACTATGAGTACCAGGTGCTTTTTACCCGTGGGTACACTTTGGGCCCGATAATAACTTTACACTCAAGGTGCATAGTGATTCAGTGAAGTAAGCCCCTTGCGACCATGGTCAGAATAGCACAAGTTTAGTGCCTATCAGAGCAATACAAATGCCCGAAAGATCTACGAAGTAAAGCCCAAGGACTCTTCGTGATTGCCCTGGTTGAATACGTATCATACGAATGCTGTTTTTGTTACTCGAGGATGCAACGAACGCCCATAGCTTGTAAAAAAGGCCCAAGACAGAAAAATGATTATTTCCTGTTTACAAATATTAATGATTGAAATTTTAGCATTATTTATTTTACAATAAGGCTGTAAAAGTATGAAAAAAATATGAAACATTTTTTGAAATAATAATGCGAGAGAATAGGGCTTAAGATAGCTTTTTCTTAATTGATAAACAGCTATTTCTTCCAAAGAATTTTTATAACTGCAAACATGTAAAGCTACAGTTAATTTTAAATCATATTGATTATTGGTACAATCCACAAAGTCTATTCATTTTTTTACCCATTTTTTTTTATTGATTACCAGGGTTGCACCAATCCACGTGATGGAACATGTACATAAGCCAGCGGTATCTCATCATCTGAAGGTAAAAGAAAAGTCAAGTGATATTTCGGAAAAATGTAACGTAGAAATAAAATTCTGGGCGTCGAAATAGCTCCAGTCCACAGACGAAAATAACCGAAGGGCCCCGATGGAGAAGGGTCGGAGAAAAAAGGAGGGTCAGTATATCGCGCGAAGCGACCCAAGTATAATAGCGAGTCAACTTTCTGCAGCTGGCACGCCGAGCGCCTGAACGTCTGATGCGATCTTCAAAACAATTAGAGGGGCGTCTAGTCATTCTTACCTCGTGCGCGTGCCAGGCTCTCATTTTCTCCTCGCGCATGTTCACGATTTCCCAATTTCGTTTCGATGGAAATTTTCCGACTACGACTGCTTCCGTCTTCTAATGTAATGTTATCACAATTTTTAAATTGATTCTGTAAGCTTTAAGTACGCCTGAAAACATCAAGCGAAAGATACGTGTAACTATCACGAGTAAAAGTATATGTTTCGATAACCAAAAAAAAATACGCATGAGGATACGACAAAAACGATGGTCAAAACTCACTTGATGTTTTAAAAACAATTAAAAAACGTTGTTATTACAACTTAACAAAGTTTTTTTAAAAAAAAGCTAATTGAGTCATACACTCGTTTCAAAAATGTCGACTACTTTTTTTCATGAATAAAAACTACTTCTGGGTACCTGTCGAGTTAGTTTTTATGCAAACTAAGGCCTACTAAGATGATATCGTTTGATACGTGAAGCGGGAGACTACGCTACTTCACAATAATTTCCATCAATGTTAATAATTTGTTGTACATGTGAAAACGATTATAAGATTCATGAAGATATAACTTATATTAAACGCTCATTGAGCTATTGTCACCCAGATAACAGAGAATTGAACCCACAAGCGATTTTCTCCCCGAAAATCAGTGAATAATATTTTGGACGTTTAACAAACTTTTTTTTGCAACTCCTTGACAATTTATTTAAGGTTTTAAAGTTTAAAAACAACTATGTACTTCAACGTTTTGGCAGCAGAAAATGACCCAGTTTTGAATAAACACAAGCATACCAAATAAAAAGCCCCCGGCTTGCCAAACAAAAACATACAAGCACGTTACGCAACCGTCTGCTCCCTTGTAAAAAAAAATACCCTCGCAACCCTCCGGAGCCCAAAGCCCGCGCAGCTCAGCGGCAGCTGAATATGGCCCCTCAAACGCAGATCTTCACAGCTGTGTACAACCAACGAACAGGAAAAACACACGCGCGCGCATACACGCTTCGCTCCCAAAAACTCCTTTTTCTCCCCGTCTCTCCCTATACGGGTGCTGCTCAATAACCCTCGGGGTCCACGGCCCGCAATAATGCCGCCCCAAGCTCGAAGCGTATATCTACATTCACGGTGCGCAGAAAGAGAGCGAAAAAGAAGGACAGAAGAGGACAACCCCACGGGCGAGAGGGCACATGCGTGCGGGCCCCTATATACACGTACACATATTTGGGCGCGCGCGCCAAGCTGCAGGTAAGCCGAGCAGCTGCCACTGCCGCTCGTCATACGCATAACAGTGCGGGCCCTGCCTGATGCTTTTCTCTCTCCACCGCTCTGTTCGTCGCTATCCTTTTTTTGCTTTTTTTTTCCTCTTCTCCCTACAGAGCAGCAAGCAAACACCGGGCCGTTTCTCGAGAGCGCGTATGCGTGTGCGCCGTAGCCGCCGTCTTGAAATTAGTCCCGGCGCGACTGTCCTGCCGGCAACATCATGCTCGAGGATCCGAGCTGTCGCCGTTTCCGTCCAAAGTACTTTCATTCTCCGATCGGTAGCGAGGATAATTTTTCATTTCTCGACGATGGACCGGTATCGGTGATATTCGGGGTACCCAAGTGCTAAGGTTCAGTGTTGAAAAAAAAAAAAAAAAAAAAAAAAAGAAAAGAAAATTTATTTGGTGTATAAAAGTGCTGGCCTTTGGCTCTTTGTGGAATTGAAGATGTCGTGGCTGAGGGTTCTGGCGGTGATTTGCGCTCTCGGTGCGGCGAGCGCCGATTTGATGGGCTCGTACTATCAGGTGCAGAGATCGCTGGGTGATCGGTATCGAAGGAGCGTCCTCGAGAGCCCGGTATTTAGGGTCTCCGACGAGGTGAGGCAGAGCATCGAAATCGACCAGAGGAGGAACAAAGGTTCGTTGGTCGTTCTTGCACAAATATTCAATGAGTGGGTTGCCAATGAAATTGCGCGAAGGTGGGATTTACAATTTTTATAGGGAGAGCAATGATAGTGTTGGTTACCGTTTGATGGAAATCGACAAAACAATATTCAATCTAACTAAACAGAGTTCTTACAATCCTTCACATTTTTAAAAAAGCTTTAACCCCACACTGAGGGAAGGATTTTTTAGTAATTAAATTCATATGTTAACAATTAACTTATGTGTAATATGTATCCCACGTGATAGTGCCATCTAACGCAGCGCAGGTTTAACGTAAATATGGCATCATGTTAACTATTAACATGCCGTCTGTCTCAGTTAAAATTTAAAAATTTATAAAGAACATATAAACTAATTCTCTGTTGACATACTTGTACGTTGATAGTAAATAATTCAGTCTCTCAGTGCATTTGTGGTAAATTAAATTCAAGATCTTGCGATGATGTAATGCAAGAAAGATAAAAAATGTGACACAAATGTTATTAGATTTTCCATCACTGGACAATAATTGGTTTTCTTTTTTATCAAACTTTTAGTGTTACTTACTCTTGAATGAAGTGGTTGTGGAAAAAAACTTACAGAAAACAACAAGTTTTGTAGATTTTGATTTCATGTCAAGATTTTCTTCGCGAATTCTAAATTTTCATCTAATGAACATCGATTTTTTTCACCTTTTTTCATGAGTTGTATGCGGTAGCATGTAAACCAATGTTTTGAATCGACGTACGTTTCGGGACGTTGTATGCCTATTTATTTATTTATTTTGATAAACCAAACATTAACGTTTCGTTATTTCTTGAAATTTTACGTACTGATTGATAAATACATTTGAACTATTATTATTTTGTTTTGTAGCTGTTCCACACGTTAAGCTATACATAGATATTCAAACAGAAAATGAAGAGTCTTGCCTATGTTAAAAATAATTTTTATCTCTTCTTAAATTGCTCTGTCTCTTTCTAATATTACTTTAGTTTTTAATATTTTTGGCTAACCACTGATTTTCGAAGCAACTAATATACTTAGTCAGCCTGTAAAGCGTGTGCAGCTTAAGCCACTCTTGTACTCTTTCGCCTTGCCACATAAACGTAAGGAAGTTCGACGCTTAACACCTTTCATATCGAGCTGCACTTCAATATTTGTAAAACAGTTTGTTACTCCTTTATTTAATTAAAGCTCTGTGACCTTTTGTTACTGCTACTACATATATGCTCTCGCATGCAAGAACGGCAATTATTAACTGACCTTATCCAAATCACTATCCCGAGCTGTGAAAGCTCAGCCACGCCAACAGCAACACAGTCCTAATACTTTTCAAAATTCAAGTTTTTTTCTTGAAAATTTCTAAATGAATTTCAAGTTACTCCATTTGGTTAAAAGACTAGCTTTGACAATTTGAAATTTGATAAACATTTTATACGAAACAAGGAATAAATTATCAAAGTAGTGCCTTCATTCAATCCCTACAAGCTTCGTCATAAGTCACATGCTACGAAGCTTTCTTGCGAATACTGTCACGTCATTTAGCTTTTATTTCTTGTTTTTTTTTTTTCCGGGGTGGCTGAGCGATGAAAAAATAATACGGTAAAAGTGCATAAAAAAACACAATAATAATCTAATCTGAAAATCTATTACATGGAAAAATAAAATTTCAACACTTTGCGTAAGTTGACTGCTACCATCACGTTTCTGCACCCAACCTTTTTTACGCGATACACCATGTACCGTACAAGATACTTTCATAGGTCTGAAACTTCAACAATAAAAAATTTCTAAAATATTCGAAATTTGTATTGTCTCTTTGATTATACAATAAGAAAATTTCAGTGTCATATTTTTAATAAGTTAATTGATGTACTGTTCGTCCCATATAATTCTGAAATTATTGTACATTTTGTAGTTTACGATTACTTCGATTTCGAAAACTGACCAAGATTTTAAAATACTTTCAGTAAATTCTAAAAACATAAATACAACTTGATTTTACTGTAACAATATTGATATGTATCTCAAAAACAGAGGGCTGAATTTTTACATTTCAAAGTTTTCATAAGGCTACTTAACTTAGGAGAACATCGCGTGATCTGCGTCACTTATATTATTTTTACAATCACTTATGAATTTTTCCGTATTCTATTCAAGTATGCGAGTACGTAGATCACTACAAAAACAAAACAAAATTTCATTTACTTTTTTTTCTCGTATTTTTATTTTTACACAAACATACTTCATTTTATACATAAAATTCTTATGTTTTCCATTAATCATGTAGATTTTTGTTTATAACGTATATTTTTTCTTACAATGTATGTATACGTTCTGTATTAAGGATATTATAAAATTACATTCTAACCTACAACAAATTCATTGTTTTGTCTAGTTATTTCTATTATTCCGCATTATTTTATTATATTACAACAATTTAATGATTTTTTTTTAACAAACAAGCTATGTAATGTGTGTAATTAACGGTAATTAATTTTGTATTTAACAAGTAACGAGGGCTTTAGTCGCGGGACAACGAATTTTTTTGAGCGTTTGACACGTAATCGAGTATTATAAGATTCGAATTTGTTTTTACAAAGTAGAAATTTATCTTTTTGGTATAACACTACTTTGTTTCAACTTAACACGGTGGAAACATTTAAAAAATCTGAAGCTTTGCACTACCGTGCGAGAAAAACATCCGAAACTTTTAAACACGTATATTTTATAATTGGTAGACAGGCATACAAAAAAATGTCCCGTTATCACCGGAGATTGCAAAAAATTTTGTTTAGAAAACATTTTTTTTATGTAAAAAAACAGTGAGAAGTTACGTGCAAAACAATCGGCCATAAAGGATAAGTGTAAATGTCAGAGCTAAAGAGTGCCAATATCAGTTATTTGAACTGGCAGATATGGAGCCTATCAGGATGATTACACTTTCCTTTGGCTGACAGTTTTTTCGCCCGTGCATCTTCGCTACTGGTTTTTCACGATTAATCACTTATGAAAGTTGAAAAAAAAAAAACTTATATGCTCTAACTTTTTTCAAGTTATTTTTAACCTTACGTATGTCTGTTCGCACACTGAGCAACCCAATTTTTTGAATCAAAGGAGATTTCCTTATTCTCATTCCGTTAAACATTTTCCTTTTTGTTAATATGTCGAGTGATGGAAAACCTCTCTTTTAGTATTTTATTATCGAATCATATTTAATGTAAAAAAAAATTCACCGGTAATTAAATATAAAGTGCTTAATAAATCTCAAAGTGCCCTTATGTGAATCCGCCACTGAGTATTGCAGGTACATCATTGTGTAAACTTTCTAGATTCAAGAGGAATTTCAGACCTTATTTGACTAGACTAATAATATTGTAGGCTCGCTAGCAAATTATCTCCCAGCTCGATCCCCATAGCTTCTTCAGGATGGGTTCCGAAAATTAAGCTCATCACTTATTGGTAGTTTCAATTATTCTTAATAATATATATCTTATGTCATAACTAAGTTACCAACAAAGCGGCCACGGTAGCCCAGTGGTTTAGGCTGCGGTTTTTGTAGCTCGAAAGGCTTTGTAACGCATGCTCACGAGTTTAAAATCCGGCCTCTACTGTCTTGGCACGCACCTCTGAGGATGTACTTTCTCACGTGTGTAGTCTAACTGTGGTCCGATGGTTCGGAAGCCATTTAAAATAAGGTCCCCTTTGCTGTGTAAGTGATTGATGTCACAATTAAATCTGATGCGGTTATTTTTTACTATGCCAATGACGGTAGCCTATATATGCAGAGTATAACACAGCATTGCAGAGCCTATTGGGCACAATTCCCAAAAATGGCTGTAAAATATATTTATAAAAAATTACTAACAAGAGATGAGCTTGACTATCGGAACCTACCTTCACCCTTCGCTAATAAGACTGGATAATTATTTAAATTTCCTTGCTTCATATTTACCAAGAAACGCGGGCCGTAAAGCAATTTGCAGTATTTGTAGAACCACTGTACGTTGCTGCCACCAGATTGTGATTCGAAATTTCCATCAAACGATAATCGTCATCAGCGTGGTTGTGAGAAGCTTAGCAAACGAGCATCTAAGGCCCTGAAAATTCCGCCCCCAAGATAAAACTATAATGGCCCGATTATTCGTAATTTACAGGAAGAAGGAGGACACCGTTACCAAAGGATAACCTCGATTTCACGTACATACGCGAGGAGGAGGACAGCCCTAACGAGGAGTCACACGTTTTTAGGGTGACAACCGAGGGTCCCGAAATAAACCAAAAATCCAGCTTGAAGTTTAAAAAGTCTCACACCAAAGGCCAGAAGGAAGCAGCGCCAGTCGAAGCAAAACTCGACAGCAGCAGTAGCCATCTGTTACACATGGCCAACAAGAAGATGAAGAAGGACAAGACGAAGAAGAAAATGGACCGCAGCCCGAAAAAGTACAATGAGGAGCACGGGAAAAAGAGGCATACCAAGCGTGCCAGGCGCAGCAGCGGTGTGTTTATGACGTCCTCGGATGTTCATAAATTCACGAGATACGAGAGACTGGATGACGACGGGGACGTGATTCTCGAATGGGACCACAGTGACAGTGAAAACGTGACCTTTCGCGTGACGGCCAGGACGAGGGGTTACGTTGGCATTGGGTTCAACAGCCAGAGCAGCATGAGAAGCGCCGACATCGTCCTCGCCTGGGTGGACGATCACACCTTGGTGCCGATGCTCCTGGTAAGTTGGCGCTTTTTTTCTCCCGAACCCCCCCCCCCCATTTTCGTCCAGTTATCTTCCCCTCTTCGAATAAAAAAAAAGAATCACGTGAACGGTACCTGTAGCCTAGCGAGAAAAAAAAAATTACCGAGAATCCAGCCGAGGAGAGACATAGTTAAGTCGAACTCTGGCTCGTTTAGATTGGCACTGCAGCCGAACGAAACGAAAGGCTTATTATAAAAATGAAAACAGTGGCGCAAGTATACGACTGTCGCGTTGCATAGGGAAGGAAGCAATAAAACGTCGAGGGAGGTTCGCACGCCCACAAAGAGTCACCGCCAGCCACGTGACAGACGGCTCTCTCTCTCTCTCTCTCTCGGTTCGTGCTTCGTGTTGTATATTCATTCATCCGCTCGTTGGTTCGTTCATTTGCTTGCTGCACGTGGTTTTACATCCCACTCGTACCTATAGGTAAAATATATACACTGTGGGTACACAGGTATGTATTATGTATATATATGTTTAAAGACACGAGAGGGAGAGAAAGCGCTCACGTCGGAGACGGCATGGAGACACTGCTGCCCGATTCTCGGTAAAGACATCATAGTCGAGCTGGAGGTCAGGTATGCTCGGCCGATTGGGGACGACGACGACACCCGGGATCTTTATTGCACGTAATTAAGGTTGGGGAGGGGGGGGGGGGGCAAAGTCTGGCAGATTTTCCCAAGCGGAAGGAAGGATCGGTGCAGGCTCGCCCAAATGTATAGGCATACCCATCGCGATCGTTCCTCCGTGTTGTGCTCGGTACACATGATTTTACCTTAATTTAGTTTTGGGAGCGCGTATTTCGCGCATTGGAAACAAGAGAGCCTCATATACGATCGGCTTGTGGGGAGGAGTGTCTTTCATCTCCCTGAAAACGAATCCTTGCAACATTATATTGAGGCACGCGGTGGGTCAGGTTTCGAGTGATGCAGGCACGTTGTTATGTAGTACTTATAATACATACACACACTCGAGCTCAAAACTTCCGGCCGCCAACCTAATCTCTCTTTAATTCTTTGGTGTTTTAATCGGGGTTCCTACTTTATGCCCTCTCCTTGCGCCCCTTTTTTTTATTCAGCATAAAACTGCGCTACAGCGGCAAAGTTCTTCCCTGTCCAATCGTTTCCCCTTTCTTTTCTCACTTGTTTCGGTATACACGCACGCCGATCCTTTATTTCTCCTTTTGGTTCGTTACGTATTCCTCTCCTCGTTTCCATCTCTCTTTCTTTTTACGTGTATGTATATGTATATATATATATATNGTGTGTGTGTGTGTGTGTGTGTGTGTGTGTGTGTGTGTGTGTGTGTGTGTGTGTGTGTGTGTGTGTGTGTGTGTGTGTGTGTGTGTGTGTGTAACAGAGCGCGTTGCCTTTCTCCGAAAGGGTTACATGTACCTGTATATTATATGTGTACCTGATGTGGACGAGAACGAAAGAGGGACGACAAGTCGATGGGAAACCAAGGGTGCATGGAATTTCTTTCCGTCTGTGGATCGATGTTTGAGATTTTTTATGTGTATACCACAGGTGCGTGTGTGTGTGTTTAATTGCTTCGCGCACCACGGGATTGTTTTTGGGTCCGTTCGACTGAGAGTGGTGAGAGGGGGAGGGTCGCTTGATTTACGCGCGTATAAGGTTTTTGCGATGCTACCTGGTTTTTTCGAGGCTTTGGCTGATTTTTTTTTTGCGGTGAATTTAATGGTTGAGCTTTACGGGGTGCCGTTTGGGGACTTTTTCAATTTGAACGAAAAATTAATCGATATGAGTTTTTTTAAGCATAAGTATGACTCCCGCGTGAAATTTTTTACGTTTGGCCTAACTTTTGCCAAGCTTGGGCAATAAGAAAATCTCAAACTTGGATTTTATATTTGACTCAATATTTTTCGTAAGTCGTACATGCAGACCGACTAATATACTGACGCAACAAATTAATTTTTTAGACGTTTCGATGAACATTTGCTAAACTTGAGTCAAATATTCCAACAAAAATCCAAGTTTGGGATTTTTTCATTGCCCAAGCTTGGCCAAACATTGGCCACATGAACTTTAGCCCAAGTTTGGCCAAACTTAAAAATTTTTACGCTGGTTCTCTTTTAATGATTCATTGTTAGGTATTCAAGATAGTGTCATAGTTCTGTATATTACCTTTTCCAAAAATATTACCTAAAGACCCAGTCAAAATTTCTCTCTTTTTCTCTCTCCCTCTTGATAACTTTGGCTAAACACTTTATAAAATGGTACGGTTTTTAGCACAGTTTTCGATATAAATGAATAGTAAAAGTATTTTTTTCACGCCACAGCTGAACTAAACCTCTAATAACGTGTACCTACCCAAAGTTTAAACGAAATTCTAATGACAAGATTTTTGTGTACTACTCACTGTCTTTCACGATTTTTTTGTGATATCGGAGGGTTTACAGGTAATTGTATGATAAATATCACTGATGTGGTAAAAACTCGAGTGCGTAAAATAATCTCAAACAGCGCCACCTGTATAAAAAAACAGATCGTAATTTTGTTATTTTGTCCGCGAACAAATGCAAGCAAGTATTTTTTTGTCTAGCGAAGGAGATAGTACTGTGTTGGAGTACCGCCCAAAGAGCATTAAAATCTACGCGACACATCTTTTAGACGTCCCGCAAAGAAGTAAATATTTTTTTCATTTCAATCACTCGTCAAACGAGTGGCACGTTGAAACAGGAAACGCGAAAAAAACACATGGCAAAACGCCCACAGTCGCCCTAAGCGATCGTGGTCGCACGTAATAGCAGTGGGCAGTTTTGACGTCTCACTTATATGATCGTCTGATACTTATAAAAAAAAAAAAAAAAAAAAAAATAATAATAATAATAATGAATTAGGAGACCACAGTTACGGACTGATTTTTGTGGAAAATCAGGACACGGCGAACAAGAAAGCCTATGTATATATATATATAGTAGAGGAGCCCACTCAGGGATGCGTCAAGGTCTAGGCTGGGGGATCGATCGGTTTTTTTTTCTCCGGGGGAACCAACGGGTGTGCGGACGCATACAAAAGGAATACAGGGGATGTAAGTGTGAGCGTGCGTGTGTGTCACACCGGTGGAACGAGAATTTATCATGACGTTATCGTACCGGCGCAGGAGGGGGAGCCCGGTGGTTCGTTAATTTTATAACCCTTTTCGCTGCCTTCTCCCTCCCCTTTTTTCGCTTGTCGCTTTGTTTTTCTTTTTTTTTATTCGTCGGAATTTTTGTACCTTTTTATTTTTTTTTTTTTTTTTATCGTTTTGCCCAAAAGCAATTTGAAAAGTTGTTCGGAATCTTTTATTTGCTTGCTCTTCTCTCATTCTCCCAGTCGCTTGGTTTGAGCGGGTAGCAGCTTTGTTATCTTTTTTTCGACGGGTTTTGCTGAATTTCTTTTTTTTTTTATTTTTCCACGCACAGTCCAATCAAAGTGCGTTGTACAATTATAATAAAAACAGTAGCTCATAGATCGGCCGAAAAATTTCAAATAGGCGAAAAAAAAACTTTAGAACCATAGAATCAAAAAAATTTAGCAGAGAAAAAAAATGACACGATTAAAACATTCGGCTACCCGTCACGATTTTTTGCCGAGAAACGCACATAATTGGTAGTGCACATCAGAACAAAGCTGTTTTTGGGGGCTGCAAAGCAAAAAGATGTACCTAATACCTTCTCGCGTTCGAATGAGCGCAAGAAAAACCGAGAGAAAAACTCGTTACTTTCGCCCACCTGTACGACAGCTGCGTTTGATTGAAAGAGACGATGGGATTGAGACACGTGCGATGGATAAGACTTGGCGATGGGTCTTTTGTTTTTGCGGAGATTGTATACGAAACTGGTTGTACCGCATTATTTTCAATCAACAGTTCGACAAAGTTGTACACACAAATGTAGGTATGTACTTGTAGCTGGTATTAGCTGGAGTGCTGTAGCTACTTACCTTACGATGTGAATGATGAAAAAAAAAAAAAAAAACTTTAAAAAAAAACCTCCAACGAAAGACTATGTTCCCACGTTCTTTAACGGTCGAACAAAGCCAAAACCTGACGACTTCTTTGCATTCCTAGAACGGTGTGTCTAGTCAGCTGACGGCATTCTGAAAGCTGCACGCGACACGTATGTATAATGGAAATATTGGTGCGACGATTACCATTTGTCATCTCAAAACAAGCGTTTTTATTATACAGCCCGCGCGTGTGTGCTTGACATAGGTGACGAGCGAGAGTCGCGAGAAGCATCTTCCGCTTCCCCGAAATCTTCTGTCGGGATCTTAATTGAATTTATTTTGACCATACGACACAGTCTCTCTCTCTCTCTCTCTCTCTCTTTGGCTCCATCTTGCCACGCTTTTTTTTCTTCAAATCTGTCGAAACCGAGGTGATTCACTGACATAGTGTGACGCGAACCTGTTTGAAACTCTTATCGATGAACCTTTTTTTCCAATCATGGTATCGAGTGACAATCTGTTAACTCAATCATTAGCGTTTCTTTGGATACTAAAAATTACTTGAATTTGGTAATGGGCTTTGAATTTGATGATAACTGAATTTTTAAAGGCTCCATATTGCGAAGATCTAAACATGTTGTTCAGTTTAAAGTTTTTTCAAAAACGTGCCAGTAGAACATGCTGCTCTCCTTCTGGGTCGTTGTTTCAAAAAACTTCAAAAACAAGATTGTCAATTGAATATATGGCCTAGAAGAAGTTTTGTTTTTTTCATCCATAAAAAATGTTTTGTTATTATAGAAATAACTATTTTGTTGTTTTTAATAATAAAGAAATTTATTATGAATAAAGATAAGATTCTTTTAAAACAGCGTCAAATAACTGGTATTTTCATTTTATTTACTCAAGTATTAGTTTGACATAATGATGCTTTACAGTTTTAAATTTGGACTACGATTTCTTCTCAACCACCAATTAATCAGCAGCGTTAACTCCTTAAAAACCTATACCTCTCCTTCCCTATAATCACCGCCTCTGTATATAATCTTCGAATGCTTTGCCAATTTTAAAACCACGACCATTTTCATCGACTATAAAATTATATAACTACCCATTTGGCCCCTAGTATACATTTCTCTGAGAGTTTTTGGTTCACTCTTTTTTTTTTCTTCTATCGCTTCCGAAAGTGGGACGTAGAATTGCTACCGCTGCTCAGGGAGTCGAATTCAGGGTTTTATGATATAGTTTTGACTGAGGCTCCGAAATCAATGAGATTTCTTTTTGCGTAATATTTGGTAGAACCAAAAAAAAGTCCCAAAAATGTTTCTTTTCAGGATTTTTCAGATCAATGATTCCGTTGTTGAATTTCAAACATACTTTGTTCGCATGCAATCTCTTGACAGTGTAAAAGTCTATTTACGATCTGTAAAGTTTACCTACGCTGGAGCAAACAAAATTTTCAGCGTAAACTTTTCGCCATGACATGATAACGAAAAAAATGTTATGTTCTAAGAATCCACCTATACCAGATAACATATATTCTTTGTTTTTTCCTGTCGTTCGATTCCCAGAGCAATCCTCGGGTAAAAATGAACATTCATGTACGATCGTAAATCAAGCAAGGCTCAATCGTACACCTGATTCAATCGCCGAACATCCATCCCGAGTCCGTCAAATCTCCTCGAAAATCTCATTCATCCTCACACGCGTGCACAATCACCCAGGGAGAATTGCGAGAAAGAAGAACAACACCCTT
Organism: Copidosoma floridanum; assembly: GCF_000648655.2. Next base: position 1,178,511 of record NW_019379493.1, read on the forward strand.
GCACACACATATACACACTTCATTAGCATAAACCAGAGGCACCGAGAGTGGGATGGCGCACACACGGAGTCTCTCAACCTCAACGGCTGTAGGGCACACGTTATAACGCCCTATAATCCTCGGCATGATTTACGGTTCCGGAGTGCGAAAATAAACCTGACGGCGTGCGCGTGTTGGACGGAACTCTCTTTCTGATTCCCCTCGGAAAGAGATTTATGCACGTTCCCCTTCCCGTGCACCTATCCGAGTGGTGGTCACTCGTGCGTATATAACACTACACCGGGAAACTCCTCGGGAAAATCTTTACTCAAACTGTTTGTTCGGACTAATGCGGCAAGGGTAGAATTTCTTATTGTTCTCCGTGCTGTTGATCGCGGGAAAAAATTCACCTCTATCGTATAGATCAACTTTATGGCATGTATCTAATATGGATTACAAGTGCACGTGTCTCCGTTTTGTTCGAATAGTGGGAAAAACCACATTTTTTTATTTTTTATTCGTGAATGGTATATCACCGTAGCTTACGCTAAAACAACATTTTGAAGTGCTTACGGATTTTAAGACTGATCCTACAAGTCTTGCTTTTATTTCGCATTAGCGTGGCGCTACATTCTTAGCAAGTACACAAGTATGCCTGTGTGTGTGGTATTTCCGTTACAATGAGGGTCCTTTTTGGCACTTTTGGGTGATATCATCATAAACTTTTTCAACACTCGTACAATATATGTATGGATATCAATAACATGCGAAAGAATTCAAGTGCTGCGAACAGGGCTGAAATTAACCTCAAATTCGATGACACGCTGCTCCTTGGGGCAATACAACTAAGGTGACAGTGCTTGAAATCGGCTCGGTCGACTGGTATACGTACACGGGTATTGCTCGTAAATATGTGTATGTATGTATATTACCCTCTGAAAGTCCAACCAAGAATGCGAGTCAATGTCAATAAAATATGCAAACCATTGAAACGCTCTCGGGTATTTCGTAAGCGAAGGTACACATATTGAGGAAAATGTCTTGGAGGAGTAAACATTTTTGAGAGATAAATGATCGTTAAAAAGTCTGCTAGCTAGTATAGTTCGTAGCCACCTATTCATGGTAGATTTTTCGAAGATATGTCGAGCTCTTCCCATCAGTGCAAGCTTTTTCCCTCTATGTATAGGTATATTTTTGGTTTCCGAAACAAATGAGGCTTTATAGGTATGGTTTTTCCCACGATCGGCAGTGGAAAATACATTCGAATCACATTATAGACTGCAGTAATGAGTCCAAACATCTGCATCTATTTGCTCACGGTTGAGAGTAAAGCTTTATTGTGATATCTCTATAATTTTATATGTAGTCCTCGTGATAGTGCTCCCCTCGAAATTTTCATGGAAATCATTTCCGTTCTTTTGTCAAAATAGTGATATTTATTGGAACAAGCGCTCGAAAGGACGGGAGATGCTCTCTTGTTGTTTTTCTCGCAGATTTTGTCAGGAAATTGCTTCCGGTACTTAAATACTAAGGCTGCAGTCACATGGAGCGCAATAGAGCATGCAGGATAAAATTTTCCCCATAAGCAGCTGTGTTAATTCTATTGCACTGCAGGATAGCCCTATTGCGCGGCGCAACAGACTTAACACAGTCGCTAATGGGGACAATTCTATAATGCTCGCGCTATTGCGCTCCATGTGACTGCAGCCTAAGAGTGTAACAACAACAGCTAAATTAATTACATCCACGTGATTTCTGATTACCTTATAGTTCAATTCATACATTTTATAATTAAAAAAAAAAAAATACATTGGTTTATGAAGATAAAGGTTTTTTTCCTGTGCACGGTGTTATGTTTTGCTCTTTGATGCGGAAAAATTATTCTTACGAGCACTGACACTTGTTTTTAGGATCGCGTAACTCACTATACCTTTCTTCCTCACTTTATTCAGCTCATCTTTTTCCTTCAATTTACTTTCATTGTGAACCCATTTCTGTTGAACGTGTGTTTGCCCGTACATCCGCACGCACACGCAATCCACTGTTTCTTATATTATGTAGACGTATTCATTTACTTTTTTTTTTTTTATGAAAAAAGTTTATGGAAAAATGTCCTTAAAATTCAAACAATTGCATATACGCTTCTACAACTTTTCATCAATTACTCCAGGTGACGTTACGTATTAGTACATTATTTTCAAGCCTAAACAACATTGCTTTGCGCTCATTCAATACGTACCTAATTATCTATAAATACTTTACAATAAGATAGTCATCAAGTGTCTTTCATAAACTTTAATTAAATAGAAAAGTTGGTGCACAGTTACTTCATGGGCACGAATCGCGTGTAAAGAGCAGTCCTAAGAAGTTTCAAAGTTCTTACTGTCAAATGGTACATTACGTCACTGGGGCACAAACTAAAAACATGAGCACCTGATGAAGGGTGCGGTTATTGTATGTTAGTGCCCGAGTCGCGTTTATTATCTTAACCCACTTGGGGCGTTTTTGAAGGGCTATAGTGTGGCCTCGGTATAAAAAAACAGTGTTTGGCACCCAAGTGCCATCCATCTGAGAGTATCTTACGCCGCAAAATAGCCCCGGAGGCGATGGCGCTTCTGTGTCGAAAACTATTATTCTTACCGAGGGCGCAAAGCGCAATTTTGCGCCGGTAGGCACATCTCTGCCCGTGGGCCCAAAGTGATTGATTGAAGTTGCACTTGTGCCTATTGTGCCTATGGTAAGTATAATAATTTTACAATGCCTGTTATTTCGTTATAATTTCATGAACAAATACAAACAGAGTCGATTTGGTAAATCATACCTATACATAAATTGATCGGCATGTGACTGAAGCATTTTTGTCATGTGATTGGTTAAGTTGGCTTGGGCATTCAGTGCCGTACCAAGCGAGGGGCTCTTTAAGATTCTGTGGATTATGAAAAATATCATTTGTTTATTGTCATGATTATTGAATATCTAAGTAAAAGGGTAAAAAATTATAAAATATCGATAAAAACAATAACAAGAACTCATCATTTTAATCGGCGCATACATAGAAGACGATGAATCACTTTTTTCTGAATTTTTTAAAAATACAATTGGGTACATGTAATTTTTACAATTGTAAAAGATTTATTATGAATTATTTGTAGAGGTTTGTCATTTACTTTTAGAGTTACAGTCGTTTTAGATATAATCCCCATACTTATCAAGAATGGCTTTTAACAAAGATTTACTAGATTTACGAGAATATTTTAATAAGTGCATGCAAAGGTACATTGAACATGTTCATCCCTTTTTTTACCAAAGTAATCTCACGAATTACTCGCGGAAAATTCCACTTCTTGTAAGTGTAGCAGTTGTTCCATGAAGATCAACGAGCATCGAAGAGTCCTGAGAGTACAGTTTTTCGCCTCGAGAGACGCGAGCACTTAGCTACTTAAATAGCCGAGCAGAAAAGAATTAAAGGGCATCGTCGACAAGAGTAAACGCTCCATCAGCGGCAATTAGAGCCAGAAAGCATCATTGTCTTTTTCCTCGTGTTTGGGGTCTTTGTTTGGAAAAAAAAAAAAAAAAACGATGGTTTCCGAGTTATCGCCTCGAGGAGATGTACCCACTCGAATCACTACAGCCAGTGACTTGTTTTATTTCTTCATCTTCCGTACACGCCAGGTGTACACAAGCGCAAACAACTTTTTTCCGCTCCGCCAAGTCGGAGATGAGCATAAAATCAAGCACGCGAATCATCACGCGTACAATGAAAGTGCTCATCGACATCGATAATACTCGTGTAGGAATTCAATACGCAAGAGCAAGTAGAAATTATCGAAACACGAGGTAGTGACGGAACAGATTATACGCGGATCGTTAAACCCGAGAAAGACTACGTATACGAACAGGCTCTCGCAAGTTACTTTTTTTCCGTCTCGATTTGCTCGCTCGTAAAACGAGAAGCTGCGGTGATGAGCTTTTAACGACGTTCGCTTGGCTGTAATTGTTGCCAGTCGGGGGGAGTTTGAGCAGTGAAGAAAGATGCGCCGTACCGTGCAAGGGAGAGATTGCTCGCAACGCGTGAATCGACGGACGCGCACTTATATGATTGCTTTAATTTTGCTTCGGGTCTTTTTGTTCCCCCGTAAGTGTTTATCATGGGCGTGACGAGGTAAAGAGAGCGCGTTGGGTCGCAACGATGCTGGACGAAGAAGAAGATCGCCGCTGCTTGGAAAGCAACGCCTCTTGCGTATCTGCTCGAATGTATTAAATTTAAGGTTACACGGGGTTAGTTGCTATTCTCAAATAGCCAATTTTTTTGGCACTCGATACGCTCTCGTTGGGTCAGCTTTTCATTCATTTCTAACAAGTAGAACGTGCGTTGTTGCTGTTCTTTGTATGAATCCATGTCAAAACCGCAATTTCCAACAAGATTTTCTTTTATTGCTTTTGAACACGTTATAACTCGCTGGACCAAGTTGCAAAATTTCATTTGTTTCTGATGACGATAATTTCGTTGAACGAAACTGTTATATGAGTGCATAAATACTTTCAGCCACGTTATTTTCAATTTCAATATATTTTTGCATGCCAAGGAACCAATTTAAAGGTTGAAAAAAGGTTTTACGAAAGCTTGAAAATCGTCACGAATCTAAATGATGGTATACTCACGTGACCAGGCACTCGTTCGCTCTTGTAGATTAATTGTGTTTATTGCAAGAAACCATATTTACGATGCGCAAAGTAACATATCCTGTACGTCTGAAAAAATTGTTACGAAAAAGCGACTTCGGCCCGAGACCATCGGAACCAGTCCGATGCACTTCCGTTGAAAAAATCCCTCCTTGTGCGGCACACCACGTTTAAGATCCATCTGCTCCCAAAGCATATCGCAAGAAGAACCCTTACGAGCCCATCAGCGTGCATTAAGCTCGAGTGCCCTCGGGTAGGGCCCAACGCAGCGTGACGCTGCACCCAGGGAAAAACACCAGCACGGCAGACATTGCCAATTATTTAGCCTTGTTGTTTGGAGGGAAAGGAAAACATGGTTGGACTGCACAGGAAGGAGACTTCCCTTCCGTTGTTTTTTCTTGCTCTTTGGAGGCGTAGGTACCGCAGATTGGTGTTTGACTAGCATATACGGAGGACGTGTTCGGCTGTTCGACTAATTGGGACGGGGAAGGATGGGCTGCGATCGGGGCATCCCGTTTGGACGCCCAGGATGTACATCAAGAGGGCTGATTGTTCCGCAAGCGTGCGCAACGAGAAATAAACGTTACGATGGAGAAAGTCGTGTTCTCGTGAAACCAACGAATGATTCGCTTCGTCAGGTGCTTCGAAAAATGTATGTGTGTTTTTTTTTTTTTTTTTCCACGAGCTTTGAGCTTTCTCATGCGTCACGATTTTTGTTTCGAATATTTAGACACGGGGTAATCTTTCAACTTTTGTTCCTGTTTTTCTATGCTCATTGGTACATCACAAGCAGCTCCACATTGCAGCGATGAATCTCTATTACTTGCAAATTTTTGTGCGGATACAGTGGACATATCAGTTTCTATCGCAAGGTGTTCTCTCTCTCTCTCTCTCTCTCTCTCTGTCTTTCCGTAAACTTTGTTAATTGATTGGTGAAAGACTATGCAGGAAAAGTAAATAAAAACATTAAGTTTATAGTAAATTAAAAAGTTTTTATTTCTAATAAATATATTTGNCAAAGTTATTCGGCAAGAGAGGACAACGATGCGGACATTATCAGACAAGCAAAGTCTGCTCTGATATCGAAGGGCGACTACATTGACTACGACGATATATTTGCCAGACTTGTGATAGAAAAGCCTGACGAATTTAAAGGTATGTTGTTACAACAGGCTTTTTTTAACAAAAATTTTATACTTCAAAGTGCTGATGATTGCTAAAATGTGTATTATGATACTATACGAAGAGAAAATTTACCCATAAGTAAATGATGAAACAAAAAAGCAAAAAAAAAAGTAATAAAATACTAATTACTACTCAGTAAACTGTCCAAAACGGGTAAAGTATACAGATTTTATATTAATTAGATAAGTAATAATTTAGATCGTATTACAAGTATTTGTCTTGATTATGAATGCTTCTGTTTACTCCAATAATGTCACAAAATCAAGGGTAAAAATGATGAAACAAAATAAAATAAACGAAAGTCCCACCTGATGAAAAAAGAAAACGTAAAACTAACATAGAAAACTTACATAAAAACGTTTTTTTCTGCTTCGTGTTCCAGGATTCTCACGGTTTGGAAGACGCAAACGCGGCTCCGGAGACCGACATATCGCAGGACTACCACTTGATCCACGCCACTCAAAATGACACCCACACCATCGTCACTTTTACCCGCCGCTGGGAGACCTGTGATCCTCACGACCGCAACCTCAATGTAAGTATATCTTTATCTTTCATTGCTTAACAGAAGCTCTTTTTAAAGTATATTTTGTTATATAGGCTTGTGGGCATTCTTCCAGTGCCGTAGCGCTCACTCTGAGTCTAATAGCATTAGGCATACAATCATCATTAACTAAGCGAAAAATCATGTAAATCCTAATATTTTATCGAGTAAGGACTTTTAAAAAAACGCCACAGGAGTGCTCGTATCTGAAAAACGATAGCCTCTATATTTTGTTTCCTTTACCCTGCCACTTGTTCTCCAGTACAGAGTTTCTAAAATTTTTTTTTGACTCAATAAAGGATGCCGTAGCTTTACCAAAATTGCAAACTTTGCGCACCATTTTTTAGAACAAAATTTGTTTCTTAAGCGTCCATTGTTGGATCCAAAATCTAATCAACTTTCTTCTTGTCTAAAGGAATATTATAATAACTAAGAAAAAGGTATAAAAAAACAATTTAAATTCACAAAAGCACCGCTGTTTCTCCCATTATCTTCAATAATGGGCATTCGAACATTGAGATATGAGCTTGCTTTCCAGGAATAAATCCTTTGCATCAGAAGGCCCAACAAATTTCGCGCCTCTTCTCCAATTTCTCGCATCCAAGACCACAAACTTATCTTGCAGGTCTTGAAAATATTTTTTAGAAATAAGCTCACAAGTGCCACGGACACAAAAGCATGTGCATTATAGAAGCCCCCGACCGCGCCATCCAATATTACTAATTGAGTGTGCAGTGCACGTATAGCTGCGGTATGCTTCTTCAAGTATATGCCGACTATTATTTTTTTATTTCCTTCATTCATTTGATTCTTTTGGCTGAATTTTTTAAGTATGCGGATAAATTGACTGTTGTCACTTTTGCGGTTTTCTTTTTTAAATTTTGTCCTTTACACCATTGAATTCTATTACATATTTTAATGATTTTGTGAATGATTTATACACCACAAGTCGCTTAGAAAAATATCAATGACAGACAATCCACGTAGTCCTATCAATATTCATGTCACGTTGAAGTCGATAGCTATAAAAACGTCATCCCACATAAACTTTAATTATACCAAGCTATTCCGAAATGAAGCAAAATCTTTCAACGATGAGCCTTGAGCCACCGAAAATTGTTTCAATTTCATCTAAAATTTTTTCTTACGTATGTTCTCGTAGGGTGACACGATTCGCGTACTGTGGGCTATGCATCATATGGATCCTGAACTCAACGCTGCGAGATTTCATGGAGAAAAACGGGGAGCACGTGCCCTAAGACTGAAAGCACCATCTACCCATCCACCTCCAGCCGTAAGTGACCCGGACCTAATAAAGTGGGATGTGAAACTCAATCAGGTAAGTTTTTTATTCAATCATTTTTCAGTGCCATGATATTTTTGAATACATCTTAAGCTTGACGTTGATTTCTTTCTTCTAGTTTATCGTGTCCAACACCACAGACACCGTGTACTGGTGCAAAATTTTTAAGGCTCCCAAGCTACACCGCAAACACCACATGATCGGGGTGAGTTCATCATTATTCTGCGTAACGTCTTATGTTTTCGTGAACGGACGAAGAATCAATCTCCTTTGTACCATCGATTCCACTGGCGATACACGTTTTGCGAAATAGCTCCGACGTGTAAGCGGAAGTCTTTGTCCCTCTATTTTACTTGTTTACGAGCTGGTAAAAAATTTTTTTCCCACAAGCGATGTCATTCATTCGGCTGACTCGTAAACACCGAACGCTCCAAACGGAATTCAAATGTGGTTTTTTCGGTATACGAGACTAGACTAAATTTGAATTTATTACGGCTTCGTGTTTTCGTGGATTAAGTAAGAACTTGATTTTCGAGGCTACGCGTAATTTACACTTTCCAGTCTCGTTTGTTGACTTTCAATGATAATCGAATGATTTTTCAGTACACTCCTCTGATCGAGAAAATGAACGAGCCAGTGGTGCACCACATAATCTTGTACGAGTGTACTTCGACTCAACCAATCCTCGCAGAGCACGCTCGACTTGCCGGTGCCCACTGCTACAGTCCCACAATGCCCAAAGAGTGGGACACGTGCCTGCAGCCCGTCCTTTCGTGGGCTAGAGGTAGTCGAGGCGAGTGGCTGCCGAACCATGTTGGCTTACCCATCGCTGAGCGTCTAGAGAATTCGTACTACATGCTTGAAGTGCATTACAATAACCGAAACGCCAGGCAGGTGATCGACAGCAGTGGAGTGAGGCTGCACCTGACGCCAAACATCAGAAAGATGGAGGCTGGAATTTTGATTGCTGGGGTGGCCATTAGTCCGTTCCACATGGTCCCACCTGAACAGAAAGAGTATGCTACCGCAGGTTATTGCACCTCGGATTGCACGGAAAAAGTAAATACCATAGTTGGTTAAAAAGAAATCATACATGTTCTTGTTAATCCGATCTCTAGAGGAATACTAATTTCCTGTTTTTTGCAGATGTTTGACAGAAATGGCATAAATGTCGTCTCTGTGGTGCTACATTCGCACCTCGCTGGTAGGCGTCTAAGTCTCAAGCACATCCGCCAGGGGAAGGAACTGCCCCCTATAGTCCAGGACAATCAATTTGATTTTGACTACCAGCAGGCGCATACGTTGGATCGAGAAGTACAGGTACTTCCGGGTGACGAACTTGTTGCAGAATGCGTTTACGACACCCGAGGCCGTCCTAAAGCAACTTTCGGTGGCTACGCTGCGTCTCAAGAGATGTGCTTGGCTTTTATTGTCCACTATCCCAGAACACCTTTGGCCGCCTGTTACAGCATGACGCCGGTCAAGGAGTTTTTCGAGGCTCTCAATGTACAAGGTTTCAAAGGTGTTACGATGGAAAACGTTGAAAAGCTGTTTTTGTCAACGACGTAAGTACTATTCACTGTTAGCTAACTCTTTTTTTCTTTAACTAATAGAAATTGCAGCAATATAAAATTGTGGTCTGTGTTGTATTTATAGGACAGAAGCCGTAAAAGTACCTTTACCACCAACTCTTTACACCCAAAGTTATTCGGCAAGAGAGGACAACGATGCGGACATTATCAGACAAGCAAAGTCTGCTCTGATATCGAAGGGCGACTACATTGACTACGACGATATATTTGCCAGACTTGTGATAGAAAAGCCTGACGAATTTAAAGGTATGTTGTTACATTCAATCGTGTATTTATTCGAAAAAACAGAGGGTCATGATGTTGTGAAATTTTGTTAGTCAGTTAAAAAGTTTTGGCGAGACTCATAAAGTAACAATATATGAACGGCAAGTGAATAATATATACGAATACAAGGGTGTTCGGGAAAAAACCTTTATCCAATTTTTAATTAAAACCCCCATGTTTTCATAAGTATGACTGTAGACTAATTTTTTTGGAGGTCTACCTGTTAATATCACCCCACATGTTAAATTCGTAAATATATTATTCTTACGCAAAACTTGTTGCAACTAACAATTAAAATCAGTCAACATTCATCCCTAAAATTGTTGTTGCATCTTAAAAAACTGTTCATGCTTAGATATACTGAAATAAAGATGTTTTTTCTTTCAACAGATCATACGTTGTCAGACCATATTGCTGCACTTGCATGGAATGACACTTCTCTATCCAAATCCATTGAGATGAGTCTGTATCACGGAAAGCACTCAACTTTTTGTAGGTCAAGAGAAGATAAAGTCCCACAGGTAACTTTCGAAGTTACTATGGTTCAGTTAAATAAAAATTTAAGTAATCCATTTTCACTATTTAAAAAAGTAACGGAAAAAATTGTGTATTTACAGAGTGCCGAGATTAAAACGTTTCCCAACTTTACATCTTTACCGATGAGTAATGATACGCACTGCAATCACATCAGCAGAATGTATCGTTCTTCCACCTCGAGCATTGTGTCGTCACTACTCTCTGTATTTCTAACGTTACTGATGGCTCTACGCTGAAATAATAGTGCTACCACCAGACTACCCGTCAACTGCTGAGCCTCTACTGCGTACTTGTATAAATCAGCGCCAATCTATTTATTACAAGCAAAAGATGCAAGTAGCTATGTCATCGTTATTGTCTATATAAGTTATATTTTTAATGTGAAGTGTACAGATGGACCGCTCAATAAACGAGTAGAGTAAGAAAAAGTGAGCATTTGAATCACGTGACACTGATGACTCTGAGAGGCAGTGAAGTTTTTTTAAAAGACTGTTTCGCATAGTGGACAGAGTGTTTATGTCCTTTCGTAGATTCGAAAGGGAACTTTGGTTTTGTAAATATTTTAGTACTTAGTTTCAATAATAAGCGAACTCAGCGAACTCTTATTTAAGATAATTTTTAAGAGTATTATAAAACTTGTAGATATAGTATTTTCGTAAAACCAACTTATATGTGTAAAAAAAAATCGATGTTAGATTTTATTAGGTTCAAAAACGTAAAGCTTTGACACTTATTTTTAAAAGTTCTTGGATGACCAATAGTCATAGACCTGTTTGAAGTTTTTGAAACTTGTTTTCATAACACCTAAGAAAAAAAATTTATATATTAATACATAAAAACCAAAACTTAATATTTAAAGTACAAAAATAACTAGACTTAGTGCTACACAATCAGGAAAAACGAATTTCTTCGTTCCAAAATTATAAATCTTCGAGCAGGGTTACGGTTCATCTAGAATTTTAATTTGACTTTGGTTCCGATGTAGTTTGAACAAGGAAAAACTGTAGCTAACAATTTCATGTTAACGTATTTTTTAACTTTTTACTGAAATTTTCAAAAAACGTTCAATTTTAAAATCGCTAAAATTTTATTAGGAATCTGAAACAACATTAATAAAACTGTTTTTTTTTTTGTATTTCATTAAACTGGCTATTTTACATTTGTTCAATCGAAGTGTGTACTTGTAGTAAGTGACCCAAGATACCCTTTTATGATGGTTTCTTTAGGAATTAAAAAAAAAAAAATCATTTTGTAAAGCAATATGTATGATTGTACATAAACAATCTCAATGGTTTTTTTCTATGCACTGCCTACTCAGCATCAAAGCGGAAAGCGTGTCAAATTCATACAATAATTTTGTTTGAAGATCCATAATTCTAAATCCAAAAATCCCGTTGATGCCCAGTGTGTGCCACTAATTTTTAGTTGTTTGAATTGGCAATTTAAACTCAAGATCTTATTTTGTAGAAAGTTATCTCTGTAAAAATAAGAAAAGTTTGTACATTTTAATTTAAAGCTCTATAAGATTATTTTAAGGTCAGAATCATATAAGAAAGTTCGTGTATAAATAAAAACAACTCTTAAATTAAGTTTGATGTTATTTTATTGAACTGACGTAACATTCCTTGCTTTACTTTGATTAAAAAAGTTTTTGTTAGAATTAATTATTCAAAAAGTTTTTTTTTATCAAAAATCAAAAACAAAGTCAGAAGAAGGTGAAAAGAGAAAAAATTTTGCTGAATGATCTTGATTCAGAGATAGAGTTTGAAACGGACGACAAGGATAAAAAGTGTCTTAATGACTAGACTATTGAAAAACGCATCTCTGAGATGTATTCTAATGAGTAGAAATGCATGCAGTATTAACAAAAATTCAAAATGCCAATCTCTCTAGTATATCTCTAAGAAACTCTATATGTGAGATATTGAAAATACAACGATACTTCATTTAAAAAACTTTGTGTAAAAACAACCAACAACTGATAAGTTAATAAAAAATTAGTTAAACTTGAATTGAATAAGATCTTTAAAACATAGTACTCTAAGTTTAGATTAATCAACGAAATAAAATTTTTTCATCGTGTACAATTTTTAATTTTACATAATGAGAAGGATGGTGAGTAAATTTTTTATTCTTTGTTAATAACGAGCTTTTAGAAAAAATGTATAGTATATGAGCTACACGACTGTAAGCAATAGTAGTATATTTATCATAACGACTACGAGGACGAAGATGACGATGAGGAGGGGGAGGAGTACTTTTATTGAAAAAGAAATCATGCATTGATCATTTACTTTATAAACAGCGAGACTTCGATCAATACACGTTGAAAACGTAGCCTTGCAATATTATTCAGGTACGTTATTTGACAGGACGCGCACTAAGGCAGGGTTAACTCAGGGTGTAGTAGGTATATAAGCTCACTTCATGGATGGGAAAACGAGACTTGTGCCTTTAAAGATGCTTTAGTTGGTGCAAGCATGCACCATTTTCGCTGAATGTGATAGTTAGGTACACGGCGAACATTCTTGCCGTCGGCGTTGATACCCAAATTGCCCCCGTCACAGCCTCGTAAAGAGACAGCTCAGTTTAATCAGTCGGCAAATGGTGCGGAAGCAATGGCTCCAGTCCTTTGCATGGGGGAGCCATATCTATATTTGCAGGTGAGCCACATGTGCTATCACCATTGGAATGTCTTGAACAATGTAGGCTGGTGCAGCTTGCGCAGACTTCAACCTTGAATTCTACACGGGAACTTCCTATGGATCAGAAAAATCTGCTCAGGCACCTCCTGTGATTCGGGAACCATGAGCTCTACTCCTTCTGGGGCGATGAGCTCGGGCATGTTATCTTCAGGAATGATGGGCAGATCATCCCCAGAACTTGCCGGGAGTGAAGAGTAATGGTCACAACGATACCTGCTGATCGCCGTGGTTTCAGACGTTTGCTAAAGGCCTAAATAATTATTGTAATGAGCATTCATAATAGCGTATTTATCTAACTGACTCTCCCTGTGAGATGCAGGGCAATGAATAAAACGTTGTTATCTCATATTATTTATTAGTCTTTAACACTGTCACGAGTTGACACTCACTTACATTTGTCTTGACATCAATTATCCCAAGAAAAACAAAATAGTATCGTAGCGTATCATGTAGCACGCATGTAATCACCGTCTTATTGAGCTACTCATCAAGCCTGTAACATCATATATATATATATATATATATATGTGGCAACGCAAATTAAGGGTATAATATATACGCGAATAAGGTATAGCGCATGGTGCTTCGTGCTTCGCACCTTACCTTGACTAGCATGCGATTGCGTACATCATCCGTCGAAGATGATGTCCAAGGCTAAACTTCGACGCCACTCGGTGGTGTCGTCAAACTTGTCTCGACTATGCTTCTCGGAAGCATGTTACGGTTTCGCCGCTCGTGGTGACAAAGGACCTCGTCCGCTAGCTATGTTAACGAACCACTCGGTGGTGTTTCTACGATTCAATCTGTGCGGTTATATGCCGCTATCACTCGACGCTAAGAGACTATGTTGAAGACAGCTATTCTCGGGCACCATTCAAACGTTTACCCTGACTGCGACTTCGACGTCAATATGATCGCGTAGCTCAGTGTACGGCACTCTCTCACACGCACATATAACTATTTAAACTCAAAATGATGAGAAGAGCCCCTAAGCTGGTACTTTGAAGAACTAATCAAGCCTAAATTCAATACAATTTGTTGCGAATTGAGAAAAAAAAGTTACATTTCAGATTGTGCACACTGACCCACTCATTTATGATCACGAAATGTAACTTTTTTCTCTCAATTCGCAACAAATTGTATTGAATTTAGGCTTGATTGTTTCTTCAAAGTAGCAGCTTAGGGGCTCTTCTCATCATTTTGAGTTTAAATAGTTATATATAATTAGTTATAAACAATAATTTCTTATTATATAAAAGTCGGTAAAGTAGAAATTTTAGATGATATACGGAATGCCCTTAATGTGATGCATTTGATGTGAAATCTAGGGCATTTCTCAACCTCTGAACGTGGTGCGTATACGATTTTACGTCTCCTGGTGCTCGGTAAGTAAAAAATCCTGCCGGTTATTTTCACTTACGGAGCACCTGTGACGTAAAATAATTTAAAAAGATTGCAGCCCATAACAAGCTATGTAATCGTGTTATCCAGCATCTTATCCTTCTTGCCGTGCAGGTGGTGCTCTTTTAGATTACTGCACATCCACATAGAGAATGAGCCCAGAGCAACCATAAGCCCATGTGAGTGTGAGTGAGAAGCAAGAACATGTCATACTCTCTTTGTCACACTTACAGGGGCAAACGGGCCAGAAATGAGTAGATCTACTCATCTCTGAACAGGGTGGCTCTAGAAGTTTAAGACCCCATGTGAGCGCACCCTAGGAATCATGCATTTCTCTTGCACTAATGTAAAGTACTAAATGATTTAATAGTTTACTTAATTTTGCTTATAAATGTGAATACTTTTACGATTTAAAAATTGATTACAATGTTATATTGACGTACCAAATATATCCACTAATAACAAACTTTTGTTCCTTTGATTCCTACAGACTCGTTAACACTTTAAAGGTATCTTTATATAGTAGTGGTTAGGTAAAAAGACGTATAACAATTTTTTTCAAATTAAATTAAATAAACATAACATAAAAAAACCAATGAACAACATTTTAAGGTAGTAGTTCAGTTAGGTATATCGTGTGGCATACTGCACTATAGAGTATGCATAGGTTATGCAGTCTTTACTATGAGGTCCCTACGATGTACGATCAGCAAACTCAGCATAGATGGCGTGCTGTAGCTAAGAGAAAAATGGCGTCACTGACACACTACGGCTATAAGCGACGACGGTATACGGTAATGTGAAGTTACTTATGTGACAACATATCCGTCACGCTGACGTCAGGAGATCATGCTGAGTTTGCAGACCGTAGAGACCTCATATAGCTGTTATTGTCCCTCTCACGCAACTACATGATAGTTTTTAACTTTGGAAAGCTGAAATACAAACACTGGACGGCTAGGCTTCTTAAGACTTGGTATTTAGTTTATTTATAATATCAATTATAATATATTTTTTTAACAAGATTGATCGTTTCGTTTAGGAGTTATGAATGATTTCGTTTAGAATCCTACCCCAAACCAGGCGCTCTCCTATCTCTCACGTGTTAATCGAGTAACAGTAAAAATTTAATATCTCTGAAACTACACGGCTAGTCATCTCCAAATTTGGACTCATGATGAACTCCAGCAAACTTAAGCCACATGCAAAATTTTAGAAAAATTTATCGTCTAGTCGTTTTACTTAACTACTACCTTAATAAATGTATGAGTAATTTTACAAATAAAAATACATAAAAATGTATTGATTGTATTTTTTACATCAATACTTTTTAAATTGAATTCAAGCAATAATACTGTATTTAAAAATTACTGTTAAAAATAGCAGTATAATTATATTTTTTAAATATTATTTGACATATTTTTGAACACTCAACAAAACGAAAAAATTTACTTTTTCTTTATCAATTAATTTGATGCTTTCACTTTCACGTCAAGTGATCATTTACCATGAGTGCGAGGAAGACGGCAACAGTTTTCTCCCTCACACTCATAGTAAATAATCACGTGACCTTAAGTGACTAACTAATTAAAACCATGCCTTTCGCGAACACAACCAATATAATTATTTGTATATCCAGTGTACATACATCGTACATACATGTATGTACCTACGTACATTTTTTTTTTAAGCTGACTTAAGATTATTCAATTTTTTTGGACAACTTCACTCGACTTAACGAATTTTTTTAACCACAAAAAAATGTATTAGATACATCGATAATTCAAGATTTCGATTCGATAGAGGTAAAATCGACTCTATATACAAAGCGATGCATTTTCATATATGGGATATTACATATGTATTCCATGCTTAATACGTATGTATGTGACAGACGAAAGTCATGCGTATGTTTTGCTTTTACTTCTCACAATACCTTTCAACTTTGTTAATTGACAGGCATTTCAACTGTGATAAGATGGGTGAAAAATGTCATGACAGTTGGGGAGGCTTTACTATAGTAAGAAATGACCAAGGTATCATAAAAAAAAAGTAGTGCAATAATTGTTATAACTTTTTTTCAAACCATTAAAGCAAGTATAAAGAAAATCGTTGATGAATATTTAATACATTTTTTTTTCATAGATAAAAGTTAATCTTCAAATAAGATGTCCAATGACAGTTGGTAAATGATTAAAATCAACGTCCAATGGTAGTAATGTCATATTTTGTATTTATTAAAAACAAAAACAACGTTTTGGCCGTTTGGACAACGTCCTGGTCCTCATCAGGTACGAAAAGCTCTAACTCTTATTGAAAGCTATCATTTTCGCTTGGATCATAAAATTAAAAGGCATCCACCGGCTTGGAAATTCGTTAGTTTGCTAACTTTTTTTGTATACCTATGTCTATTATTATACTTATAAATTAAGTCATTAATGAAATGTTGCATCATTTGATTTTCTTTTCGATCTCAACCATTTCAAAGACGTGATGTGGCATAAGAGACCAATAACCCTTATACATCTATGATTGCGTTTACCAGCTAGATTATTACAAATTTTAGACATGGCAATTGCGGATCTAATTTGTTTGAGTAGGGGATTACAAATAAACTTACAAAATCATCGAACGCGAATAAATATATAAAATGTTGATCTTGAAATGACTGAATAGCAAAATCCATTGAGCGAGATCCACGTAAATATTAAAGTGGGCCAGTATGCGAGCGTTCCGAGAGAGGAAGTAGTAACATGCACTTGCCTGGTAGACGGATCGCAGCAAAAAGCCACTGAACTCTGGTAACTAATAAGCATGAGGCCTCAAGAAGATTCAGTGGCTCGAAAAGTGACGTTTCCACTCTTTCGAATTCCAGAATTTTCAATGAATGGGTGAAAGAGACAGCGTCCAAGGAGTTTCTTTAATATTTCGTGACGTCATATGACATGACTCCCAATGTTATAGGCCTCTAATGAAACGGTATGACAAACAGCTTACTTCTGTAGTATGGCTAAGGAGACGCTAAATTGAAATGTTATTATGTATAAACGTAAAACTACTTACAGAGGTTCAACTCCTACATCAAAATACCTTGTAATCGGATGAAATTGGAATCTATGATAAACAAGTATGCATTCCATCACTGTGCAAATTTGGGCTTGGGTTGCTGCGGATACGTTTCAAGTGAGCGTCTTATGTATGGGCTCTAATGGGAACTGGTCGTTTTTTCACGGGAAGTTGTATTATAACTTACGGAAATCACCTTACGCATTATCAAAAAACTAGTGACTGATAGTTAAAATAACGCTCTGTCAATTAAAATTAAAAAAGATATAGGTTGCTGCGGATTGTACTTAGATATTTCCTTCTGAAGTTGACACAACGGGAAAAATGAAGGTTGGAGCGTCATCTTCAAATTGCGCGCTATGCTGAAGTGCATTTGAAGTGCATTAAAAAAAAAAAAAAAAGAAAACATAGAATATAAGGAAAATGTTTTTTTCGACCTTAAAATTTCGAGTTTATTAAATATTTCATATGAGATTGAAAAAATAATTTCTTTCTCAATCATACGACTACGTATTCATTTTCATTTGAGAATTGTGTCATCTTGAGATGGGGACGTTATCTCTTTTTGTAACTCCTATAAATACGTAAGGTTAGTGTTCAGATTTGAGTGTTAGATAAATTATTACCTCTTATTTATTCTGAGTTATTGACAAAACAATCAGCAACAATAATTAATATGGGTATATGAGTACCTACCAAAGGGGTTGTCGAGAATTCTGCCTTCCAACTAAAAGATCTTTCACTTTTGCTGTAACCTTTTTTTTACTAATAGACCTTTGCGCTTGCCTGTTGTTCGTTTGCATTGATTGGGATTCATTTGGTGAGAAAATTTTGTAGACCTTTTTTATGGATTTACGTATAATACCGTTGTGAAAAAAAATTTATGTTAATGTAAACATTGAACATGACAAGGAGCACACGAAGCTTTTGCTCTTCTCTTCACCGAAAGTATCATATATATGTGGCGATGGTTACGTAGCATGCTGACTATACGTGCTGCCACTGCTGTCACCTGAGATGTTGAATATATTTGACACGCTACATGATGGCTTTGTCGATAGCGTGCCTACAGATCTTGATGGCTGGGGTTCAAATCCTACTCTGGACAGAAATTTTCAATAAAAAATGAGGTTTTTCTCTGGATGGGATTTGAACTTCAAAAAGTCCACCGATTTACCAGCCATTTGACCTACTTGTCAATTAACCTACGTATGGAAAAATACATTACATGGTGTCAAAATAGTCATGTCTGGGACAGCGATCTGAAAGTGGCCACCGATCAAGCACGCGATATATTTCAGGAGGTTCGGTAGTTTTTGAGGAGATGGATTAATTTGCTGAAAAAATGAAATGTACTTTAACATGCTCAGAAGTACAAATTAATTTTTTCAATGTTTTTTATCAGCCAAATTTCCAAGAAAAAAATTCCTGAAATTGCATGATTTAACATTGCTCTTATCGGTGGGAAAGATTATTCAGCCTTTGTTGTACAGATATCGAGGCTAGAAATTTATTCATAATGAGAAAAAAGTTCAAGTGGATAGCTTAACTTCTAAGAAAGACTCTCGTATCAAAAAATGTGCACCTTATCAGGAATTTGGAAGAATTATCTGTGCAAACGTAAACAAAGTTGCGAGCAGGTCTTATGCTAAGTGTATGGAAGAGAACCGAGCATCATCTGCTGTCAGATGGTCTTTTCACACGGAGCAAGACGTTTTTACAAAATTGCTTCTAGAATTTGTTAAACTGGAAATCATGATCTAAAACTTGGTCCAGCCTTTCTGAAGACTTCAAACTATAATGCTGTGAAAAAAAAGTTTGTTTTTCGAAAATTCATAACACACACTTTTGTTGACGATTGAAGTTCAGATGAAGTTGAGTCTCCTCTTACCATAGACATACAAAGAATGAACCGCTTATTAGCAGTTGGAGCAGTGAGGCTCACGTAGAAAGAGAAAGAAGATGAGGGCAGTGAGTCCTTCTCTCTTACACACTTACGGGGTGGGGTCGTAGGTGCACAGGCAGGAGGATGGAACAGAGGCATCGATGCATACTCCTGCCTGTACTCCCACGATTCTACTCCGTGAGTGTGTGAGAGAGAAATACTCACTGCCCTCGTCTTCCCTCTCTTTCTACGCGAGCCTCACTGCCACAGCTGCTAAAAAGTGGTCTATTCTTTATATGTCTATGCCTCTTACTTGTTTTAGGTTATTTTTTATCATGCAAACGACATGTTTTCAATTTTTTACGCGAACTATCGGGACAAGCTGCTTTAAAGTATGTACCATAATTTATTCATAACACTTAATGGTTTAACTTTTGAGCACTGACGAGTTGAACACAGTTAAATTAACCGTGATGCAGTAGGCGGACGTTTTCTTACATGGTTAGTACAACTCACTTTAACACGGTGTCTTATGGGAGCCCCTGCACACCTGCTCACCCCGTCCCTGGGAAAAACGACCAAACCTCCTTAAATAGAGTACTTGCAAAAAATACTAGTAAAAATTGACATTTTTTTAGTCAATACTAATAATTTGTTGACTCAATAATTTTTTTTATTAGTTTTTATTATAGGATATGAACATAATAATCATTAAGAGCGGGGGCCTGCTTTACCACTCGTGATACTCAGTATATTGACGGTGCAAAAAGTACGGTCACGTAAGTTGGCGTGCCATGGAACTCTTGTTTTTCGGTTTATCAATAAGTTTATCGTCATAGAATTTCACCTCATCAATAAGTTTAGTACTATAACTTTTTTCTTACTTTATCCATTATATGTTGCGTAATAATAGATCCTCGCTAGTATTGTATATGATTGCAAATAATGATAAAAATATTTTTACAGCCTTCTAACCTCAAAGTCGCACCTTCGCCGCTTGGTTTTTGGTTCTCAGGCTGTAAAATAGTACACGAACCTTGTTCGTAAAGGCTTCTTTACGAACCTCGTGACTGCCCTCGGCTTCGCCTCGGGCCGTAAACCTCTCGGTTCGTCAATTCAGCCTTTCCGAACTAGGTACGTAATATACTACTTCGTCATCCCCGAAAGTAAAGTTTGTTGTTTACGTCCGCTTAGTAGGACGTAAAGCAACAAATGTACGGCCGCTGGATTTCTTTACGTCCGCTGAGCGAGGGGCTTCTACGAGGTCCGTGCTCTCAAATGCACACTGATTATCTATCTATATATATAAGATCTATAACGAATATTGGCATCTATGTGTATATGGCGGCCAAAAGTTGTGTTGTAGCTGTATTTGTTTTCACCTCTTCAATGCCTTCTGCTATCCGCCTTTATCGTTGCGTCGAGTCGGTTCACGCCTATATTAAATATAGCGTTGCCCATTTTTTTACCTTCTCTTACTTATCGTTTACCGTACGATCTGTTTCTCGTCTCTTGTGTACGTGTAATCAAAATAACCACTACGTGTTTTTTTAACAAAATTTAATTCAAGTTTAGAGTTACTTGTAGGTAATGGTGAATAAATTTTCATGGTTGTTGGACTGCTACCTTGAAAGGCTTGTGCTCTATATGAAAAAGCACATATTCAATACATGGCCTAGAAAACCAAGAATGAAGTATCGTTTAATGAAAGTTCTTTTTAGAACGAAGTTCTTTATGTCGCGTTACTCGGGGGGCTGGAATTTTAAAACCGACAGATTTTTTTTTTTTTGAAACAAAAGTGGTTTTACCCAAAGTCTCTTCCTCTCAAGTTTTCCCCCTTACCCCGTCCCCCTCACCAATTGTTCTCCATACACTTCCCCTCTTCCCACTATATATATATATAACTGCCAACCATGCCCTGTTACTCTTCTACACACCTTTACCCACCATTCCCCCTAACACTACAAAGCAATTTTATTTTTCCACTATAATTTTTCTTTTACTTTGAATTTTTTTCTTTTACAATTCTTAAAAAAAAAAAAAAAAANGACTATAGAAACTCGGTTTCTTGTACTTATGGTGCGGTTCGTAACTATAACATTCCATTTTAAAATGTATTCACTGATAATACATTCAAGTACGTATTTGTTTTGTAAATTATGTATTTTTTCCTTTAAAGAGATTAAAACCCTCGACCTCCTGTATACGAGTCCAATACCTTACCCACTCTACTACGAGCGCTGCCGACTATAGATACTCAGTTTTTTGTACTTATGGTGTGGTTCGTAACTATAACATTCCATTTTTAAATGTATTCACTGATAATACATTCAATTATGTATTGTTTTTTAAATTGTGTATTTGTTTTCTAAATAATACATCTAAGACAAAAAAAAAAAAAAAAAAAAATTTTTAATTTTGTTGATCCCAAATTAAGGCTTATTTTGCTCTATCTTTATTATTAAGGAAGATACGGCCGTTTTAAGTTTTGACCATCCTGATTTAAAAAAAAAAAAAAAAAAAATTTTTTTTTTTTTAATGATCCCAAATTAAGGCTTATTTCGCTCTATCTCTATTATTTACGGAGATACGGTCGTTTTAAGTTTTGGCTATCTTTAAACACCAAAAACTTAGATTTTAAGCGTTTTAACGGGTTAGTGTCTATCTGCTTTGATGTTTTAGACAGCCTGGACTTCTATTTTCTACAATTTTATCANTGTTTGTGCCGTTTATTTAGCTAAACCCACCCTCGTGGTGATACCTGTATGTGTACCATATACCGAAAGGGACGGCAAAATTCATGGTGAAAACCGCGGTACAAGGGTAATACATAGGTACAGAAGAGTGCGTTTATCACTGACCACGGTAGAATGAAGATAGTTACTTATACGTATACAGGTATACATATAGTACAGTCCGGCTGTGCTTTTTCAAAAAGTCCCGCACCCCCTCCTCTTTCTTTCTGTTTCTCTTCTCCTCACCGTCCGTCTTTCCCCGGGTTTTTTTTTTTTTTTTTTTTAGTGTACTTTAGAGAACTATCAATAAAAATATGTATTCTAGTTTTCACTCTTGAATTATGCGTAAGTTTTTTTGCGATCGATCGGTCAGTCCGATTATTGTGCACGTTCAATTACCCATCGTTCGTTCGTTCGCACTTCATTAGGACCTCAGTGTATAGGATCAATGCTTATAAGGAACGCGCGGTTCACTAAGCGATTCATTTTTCCTTGCGTTAAGCAAATCAACCTATTGAGTAAACTTTCCTATACGGGATGACGAAAAATTGTATACGTCACTCTGCCGTAAGGTGGCTGATGGATGGCCGCGTGCTGTCACCCTCAGATTCGCCTTGGGTGACACACTCCACGCAGCCGTACATCAGCCACGGCTTTGTAACGTAATATACTATTTTAAATGTCTTCGTTGAACAAAAAGGTAAAAAATTTTTTTTAAATATTCTTATAGTAAAATACTGAAGCTTCGTCCAGGTTCATTTGAATTATAAACTCATAACTGTAATACGTAGTCAATAAAGATAATTTGTACTTTTGATAGAATCCAAAGATCTACCAATTAAATCTTGTTTACTTTATTAAAAAAAAATTTTCCGAACTACTTACCATTAGCCCAGAATTTTTCAGTACAATGTTATGAGTGCTAAATGATATATAGTTAACATCATTATCTGTTTTACAATCTTTTAAATTTATTGATAATAAGAGTACAGCATATTACAAGGTTTACAATAAATATTTGAGAAAATTTGTTAATTCACTACAAAATTTCCTACATCCTTAACAACATGTGGGTTATCGAATTATTTACCCATTTGTCAACACACTTAAGCTTCTTGTCTAATTTTTTCCATGAATAACTAATGTACTCAATCCTTAGCATATTTGTTTTTTTAATATCTGCCTTTCATGCATTTTTTTATCATTGACTCTGCCAGTTTAAAGGGTCCTTCTTTATCAGTATTGATATGCTGTTGAGCTCGCAACGCTCCGTCAACTGTTTCGGTTCTTGACAAATTCTTATTTTTTATTTTTTCTTATTCATCGCACTGAAATATCGTTCTATATCGACACTTAAGTGAGAAACAGATAGTGTCATTAGAGCTAGAGAATATATTTTTTTTTAAATATAAGCGCCATTGACATGCATGGATCTGATATAATAGCAGAATTCATCGATTTTTATGTCGTACACACAGACGTTAATATCAATCACTAACTCTGGAAGTAGATTCCACTCAGTTTAAAGTTGTAAGTGGTGCTCTTTATCAACAACCATTTCTTTAGTATGACTTGTAAACCTAATAAGTTCATCTGGATCTTCAAGACGATATTAAATCAAAAGAGCGTTCAATGGCAATAAGCATGTTATTGCAATGTATAACTCGTTATTAAAGTTGTCGAAGCAGTTCCTTATTTCTAAAGCGATAGACAATATAAAATTGAGCAAAGCTATGCAAAATGAATTTATACCTCTTTGTCTGGAAGGTACTTTGTGCCTAACGTCATCACTTAACTGAAAATCTATAAAAGGTAAGTACTTCTTACAGTTAGAGAAATCTAATTTATTAGCTGGAGTTTCAACATAATATCTCCGATTCTAATGCAGAAAACAATATTTTTATAAGTTTTTTTGACAAAATAATTGGCTTCATAAAGGACTACGTCACTTCTTTCAAAAAATAAATTGAAAGCATTTAATCGGCCCAATGCTGCAACATAAAGAAATGCAACTTCAGTTCAGATTTGTTCATTTGCAACCACTACTTTTGTAGCCAACTTATCGCCCTCATCATCCAGTAGCTTTGCGAATTATAGAGAGCTGGCCACTCCTTTAAATCTTTATCGGCGGACTCCTGCAGTGACAGCCAATGCGTTTCAATGTAACGCTTTATTGCGTGCTTTTTAACATTCAAACGAGTTTGCACATTTTCAAAATTTCGCAATCTAATTGAATGTTTTACCATCGTATAAAAGTTGTTGATTAAATCAAGCACATCATTTGGTATATCTTCCATCTTGTATTTGATATAAAGATGCGTGATATAAGACAGATACTGCACACTCAACCCCTGGAATCATTTCTTGCAAATAGGCTTTAACACCACTAACTTGGGCCGTCATCGTTGAGAAACCGTCAACTGCAAATGCAATTATATTTTTTATTAGAACCTCAAAATCAGATAATTATTTTTCAATGCACTCGATTATGCGTGATGCCTCAACTTTTGCTTTTGCCCCGCGAAAAAAAATTGGATAAAGGTACCGCAGTTCTGATTTAATTTACCTGCTTTGGGGATCTGCATATCAAACTCTTATGGTTGAAGATTTTTGTTTCGAGTCGTTATAATTTGTCGATATTTGTCGATAGAAATAACAAAATATATTTTTTGTCGTAACCTAGCAAAGTCCTTTATAGCATTTTTACCGATTACATTGACGATTAAGTTTCGCGTCCTGGCAAGGTTCATATGCAACTTAGATATAATTCGAGATATCATTAACAATGTTTTACATATTTTTTAATACCTTAGGAACAGCCTTAAACGGTATATTATTTCCAGCAATCAGTCCAGTGAATTTTAACTCAGCAATGGCTTTCTTTCTTAGTATTTCATTACTAATCTCAAAGTTAGCTACAGTGCATCGCAATTTCTTTTCAAGTTTTTCTTTCAATTTTTGAAAATGCCAGGTTGATAGTGCGAGTTTTTTTATGTTATAAGACTTGCCTGCTATGCTTCTTTTACACAAATTGCAGCAAAATTTTTTGGTATTGATTTTGTCAAATTCGAGCCAATCAGTAGATAAGCTATGGCGATTCCGGCCCAGGTGGGCTCAAGTCACCAGGCGATTTCGGCCCACTCCCTCTCCGCGGCGAGCGGCCCCTCTTTTCGGGTGGAGTGGTCCCTGCTGCAGCCAATGGGCAAACAGGAGCTGTGGCTTCCTCGCATTCCTTGTGCGTGCGCTGCTTGAGTTTGCGCGCGCTGTTTAAGTTTATGCGCAATGTGCATTAGCGCCTGTAGCGCCGCGCCCGCCAGCTTGTGACGTGCAACGCAGTTTGAGTTTGCTCACGATGCAATGTGCTTAAGTCGTCTGCAGCGCTGATTTGCGCGCACTGTTTAAATGTGCAAAATCGTGCGCAGCCTGTGTACGTGGTAGTCATATGCATACAAAACTTTTTTTGTGTTAGCGAGCGCGTTACATGATAATGTAGGATGTGTAGTGGTAGGGAAGTAATTGTTAAACATTCTTTGTTTCAGTTTTAAAATCAGTTTATATTAAATAAAAAATGTATATGATTTACAAAACGATTTTGTTAAACATGTTGTTCTTAAAGTACATAAGATTTTGGCGTAAAAAATTTACCAGTATTATTTATATCATGTGCTTTGCTTAACCAACCACGTCATAGCCGGTCATCCATGTAGGCTGTTGCTTTTGTTGTTTAAGGCGTTGATATGCTGCATTATATGAATCGCTGTCTTGCTTTGATTACTTAATTAATATGCTAGTCAGAAACCATTGTTTTAATATATGTGCTTTATGTAGGGCACAAAATAGTTTTTTTTTTTCAAAATGGTTTTGTCCATATGTAAGTTATCCAATGGCCAACAACGTTTCCTTGCAAGGACACCACTGAAAATTCTTTCGGTATGAAGTGTCTGTCAGCATTATAAAAGCCGTGGATACTAATGATAAAATCCATGATGTGTTTTGAAATTGTGAATATTTAAATTAAAAATGATTTTTTCTAATATAATTTTTATTTGACAAGGCTCGCGTTTTCACCGTTGCTGTTACTACTTGTGTCACATGAGTAAAACTGAGTGAATAATAATATACAACCTGTATTTATAACTTTTCTTTATCAGAGCTAGTGACATCTGCCCACCCAACAGCGCTGCGTAAAATTGCGCAATCTCTCTCCATGAGCAAGTATGAGATGTAGCTTTCCTTCTCTCCGAGTGNTCCATGATGTGTTTTGAAATTGTGAATATTTAAATTAAAAATGATTTTTTCTAATATATTTTTTATTTGACAAGGCTCTCGTTTTCACCGTTGCTGTTACTACTTGTGTCACATGAGTAAAATTGAGTGAATAATAATATACAACCTGTATTTATAACTTTTCTTTATCAGAGCTAGTGACATCTGACCACCCAACAGCGCTGCGTAAAATTGCGCAATCTCTCTCCATAAGCAAGTATGAGATGTAGCTTTCCTTCTCTCCGAGTGCCTAAGCAGCTCTTGTAATTACAATCGGTCAGTTGAATAGCTTAGAAGCACAACTTTACTTTTGAAAATTGTTTTTACATCTTATTCTTAAATTATAATTTACATATTGTAACAGTTCTTTATTATTCTTAGCAAAAAAACTTTTAATGAGGAAAAACTACTTTATACATCAAGCTAAGCACATTTTTTTGATTTAATTCAAAATATATCCAATCCCTTATTGCAGAAACATTTCTGATAGCACATGAAGAGTTTATGTTAAAGGCATGGTATTTGCATGGCAAATAGGCTTCGTTAAGTTTTGCAAGTTTTGGGCATCTATACTCCTCAATATTAACGACTCTAAAAGTGAAGAAAACATGAAAGACTTGCACCTTTATTATATTCTATCTTGTGTGCATATATACATACTTGCATGTTAGTATTTCTTTCCAGGTATTTTTTTGTTTTTAAGACCCTTGACGGAAACCGTTTCCGCAACAACAAGTTCAGTTTTAAATACATTAAGCGCTCTTTCATAAGAAATGTTTCCGACATTCCAGCTTATACTATGGAAATTGGTTATCAACCAACGATTTTGTTTCTTGTCCGCATGTGATAAATTTTCCACGTGAAAGGCGGCTTAAGCACTATTACAACTGCCATGGAATCCCTATCTTTTCCAAGTTCGACATATGGAAATTCTTTAAAAAGAAATTTATTATTTGTAGTCTTAAAACCCTGGATATCTATAATATACTCCATCACTAAAAGAGAAATATACTTTCTTCAGTCGAGGATATACGAACAAATAAATATAGCGTTAAAGTACATGACACTAAATACCCAATAAAGTATCCCAATCCTTTTATGTGAATTGAGCATTTCTTTACCTCAATACGTCTAAAATTGATTTTTACTGTATACATTTTATTGACGTGCGTATTATACTTCAAAAACTTATGGCTATGTGCACTTGGTCATAAAATGCAGGTAGCAAGTTTGTCGGACCTTGAGATAGTATGATAAATTTTAAGACTCTGTAATTTTTGAAATGCAGTTATATTTTTAATATTTCTTTTTTTAAATACGATATATCTTACAATTTATTNTAGTATGATAAATTTTAAGACTCTGTAATTTTTGAAATGCAGTTATATTTTTAATATTTCTTTTTTTAAATACGATATATCTTACAATTTATTTACAATATTGAAATTTAAGTCATTCTAATTTTAACTTGCGACATACTTTTTTTTTTTTCATTTTATTTTCAACTTCTTGCTTAACCCTTTTTCTTTTTAATAAATTCTTAACTTCAACTATTTCCGGAGATGATTTGATTTTCAGCTGCGGAGAAATGGATATGACCGCAACTTCGGGCGAAGAGGTCAAATCGATAATTTGTGACACCTGTGCTAACTGGAGTAATGTGCTTAAGTCTAGAGGTACTGTTTGTGGTGAAATACTCCCAATTTCTGTTTCGAAAGAGTGAAAACTCTCAGTGTATGAAAGAGTTGGAGAGCTCGGTGATTCATCGCCTAAGGAACATGAATTCTCATAATCTGTTGAACAAAATAAAAAAAGTAATGTTAAAAAGAAAGAAAAGAAAAAATAAGAAGAAGAAACGTTGAAGAAGATTAGAGAAAAAAATTAAAAGTAATTAAACTCACTTTCTGTCGGCTGTTAAACTAACGATAGATCCAGTGTAGCTGTTTGCTCTGTAATATGCTCTGCTGCTGTTGCTGCCCGAAAAGCATAAAAACTCTCCGTGTACGATGGAGTTAGAGAGATCAGTGATTCTCGAACTATATTGGTTTCACCACCTGAGGAACATAAATCCTCATAATCTGTTTAACAAAATAAAAAAATAATGTCAAAAAGAACGAAAAGAAAAAAAGTTAGAGGAAGAAACGTGATCACTTGCAAGTGACGCGTATCGGAAGCGAACTTGTCGTGCGAAAGGAACGGATTACGAACACACTTATAAATGGGATAGAGGGAGGAGGGAGCAGAGGAAGCCCACTACTATAAAGTCATTTTAAATATCTACAAACTCAATAGTTAGTGTGGCCCTCCCTCTTCTCCTTCTACTTTCTGGTGCTCGGGCACATTCGAGACGCCGAGCACTTTTCACTTCTGATCGGAGAGTCGAAGCGAGCGGACACTGTACCTGCGCTGAGCACAAGGGCTTTCTCCTCGGAGTCAACGGTTTGCTTTTCTTCGTCTTGATCAACAACAAGACGCCGTCTTGGGCTTCTTCCGTCAAACTACATTGTTACGGTTTAGCTGCCAAAAGGGCTATTTCTCAACACCTTTCGTCAACACTTCTTGCTCTCTCGCACGACGTCGCATTTGGTCAGCCGTCGTTATAATTTTCTTCACGAATCAAGTTCAATTTAATTATCGCGAGTTATACATTGTCATCGCTCCACGCATTTCTTCGCAAGTGATAACTTTGAACTACTCTTGTAAATATTTAGTTTTGTTGACTCTTTGAATAAATCTTTATTGTTTAATACAAATTTAATTGTTGCATTGTTGTTCATTTAATCAAGGTCGACGGGCTCTGGAAACTAGCCCAGTAAAAATTTATGATTTACGGCTCAATATAATTGCTGCACAAATAACTCTATTTATGCTCGGTAACGAGATCAATGTGAGCTGGTGACCTCGTCGCAGCACTTACAATTTTACAGCTTCCACTGCGCACAAAGGCTACCATGCCCTAGCATCAACAAGGCATCGAGGCACCAAAACGTTTAGTAAAACTAGAGAGAAAATAATTAAAAGTAATTTAACTCACCTTAAAATACAAAATCTTTAACGTTCTTAATATTAGTTGTAGTTTCTGCCGACTTTAATACAACCGACAGATCTAGAGTAACTATTTGCCCCGCAACGCATTCTGCTCGAAGAGGCTCGATATTCTCCGTGAATGGAAAGATCGGTGATTCCTGAACTTCAATGAATTTGAATATCATGAATTTAGATAATAATGAAAAAAAAAAAATAATTTATTCTATTTTTCAGTAAACAACCACCGCTTACACCACAGCATAAAGCTTCTTTGCTTGTTGCAGCACGGGTAGTACCGTTAGACAACGAGCTTCTGACAAACAATCTACAAGAATGGACCGACGAAGATCGTAATATTTTAACCTTGAGGGTGGAGACAGCTCTCCAAAATCAAAGACCGAGGGTACTGCAACGAGACATAAAGAAGATGATAAGCGAACGGATGAAAAAGCCTGAGAGAATTTTAAAACAGGAAACCCGGCTTAAAAAAAAAATTGAAAAAGCTTAAGAAAAAAAAAGAGAGGANCTGCTTTACTTCTGACTGCTTTTGGATATGCTTTCCTTGTTATATAGTAGGTTTATGTTATTTAAAAGTTTCTGTTTAATTTTATATTCTGACTAACAACTTAAAATAGTTAAACAATTTTCTATAAGTTTGACAAGGTGCAAGGAAAAAGCCTTTTTCTTGATCTGACTATTCAAGATTATTTAACTATTGTTTTTACAAGCTGATTGTCTGTTGTTACTTTCCAGATTCAGAAATGACGTAACTCATTGAAAGTTCTATTGAGTTGTCTCCTACTTGGATGCACGTGTTGCATTGGAAACTTAAGGTCTTATAATCAACTTTTCTTTGTTAAATTCCTACATATGTCTATGCACGAGGTTGATTAAAAAAGTTTATTTGCATTTAAAGAATAAATCGTTCAGTAATTTATCAGTGATTATGAGCTGGGCAATTGCAAATCATAACATTTTCTCCCGCGTCTTCATTTTCTTGCTGGTACAACTATCATACAAAATAACCTATTGAGATAACTTCGTCTCTAAAGACTACCATTTAACGTCCGTGCTATTTTGGCAAGACATGTAGAGCTTGCTAAGAAGATTTTTAAAGTTCCACTGAGCACGCCATGCTCCATAAATCAATCGAAAAATATCTTCTTGACGCCTACCATCTTTAAGCATGTTAGGTCTACGTCAACGATTGTCCATAATTGAAATTCTTGCACTTGTATCTGCTTAATCAGCTAACTTTTCATTGTCTTACTATTGGCCCCGTATCTCGTCTAATAGGGTCATATTTTTTATTCTTGTGATTTTGATTGTTAACGTAGAAAGCTGTATTATTTCTTTGTTACATTTTAAGAGCTTAAGTTTGTCATCTTTTACATGCGTATTCAGGGCCTTGGTACAATGACTTTTTTCTGGGCTCTCCTGTCTTTCCTTATGCATTTGCCATTTCACTGACTAAGGGTGTCCTTATACTTCGCTGTTGTATATTTAAGTTTTACTTGTAATTCGTACGTACTGTGGTTGTTTTCGTGCATCTCAACCACTGTTGACTTTTTCTGATCCGTCGTCTGTAGCTCTTCTCTCACACATTATTTCTCACTAAATAAGCTTCTTTCTATCTTTTTTTCTTGTTGATAGTTGACAAATAAGGACCATGTTGAACATCCTGTTACTTCAAAGTTGTGAACGCACCTTTCATATTATCAAGGCTACATAGTTATTAATTCTATAGTTGTTGTTTATTTATCTAGTGTTAAAGCTACTGTTCGTGTTACATAGTTTCGTTAATCCATTGTTTTTACCCCTGTTATAACTATCGTTATCATTGTTATTAGGCTTCTCACTTCTGCTACCATAATTGTGACTGTTCCTGTCAGTTAGAATATCGTTTAAATGTTAATTATCCCCCTTATTCTGTTGTCTCTTTTCTTTCTTTCTATCTTGCTTGGCTGTGCAACAGTCTCTCAGGTATCTTGACGTCTAACACTAATGACATTTTTTCTCACTTCTTCCCTGTTGGTTAGTGGTTGGGCTTGTTGATTCTTTGTAACTTGAAGTCAAAGAGTTGCTGTTCACTTCACCTTTTGACTATAGCTTTAGTTAGTAGTATTATGCCACAGACGTAGGTGCTTCAGATTTTACGAAGTGTCCTGATGACGTTGATGTTGACTACAGCATTAGTGCAGGACCCGTAACGCTTGATCAAAATAAAGTAAAAAAAGATACAGCAGTATTGTTATCACGCTTTTATTATATCGTTGTTATTCCTGCATTGATTCGTGTTATGATACTATAAGGTTTGTTATCATTGTTGCTTTATAAGTCTAAAAAGCTTTTTGTGAGCTACGAAGCCATTATTTACACTGTAGATGTTTGCCTTAACTTCAAACAGCACTTGCGTCAAACTTAGCATTGTTAAGCATTAGTGCTTGGAAGTACATCTTCCAACGTAAGAACTTCCGTTGATGGTCTTGTATGTACAAATTCTTTGTTTCATCCTTATATCTTATATAAGCAACAATTACAAATTATTGTTTAAGTGGGTAGCGTCTGTAAGTTTACGTCAAAAAAAATTTTTTTAATTTTATTTAATTATTCATACTAGTTTAGAATATTGCTGAATCCAATGAGTCACTTAATTTTCTAATTAATCGTGGATTACAAACTAACGAAAAATGTCAATAGTTAACGACGATCGCACTCCACAAAACAAATATAAACGTATTATACAGCTGTTGGACAGATAAAAGTTAAAGAATGTCTTTTTCTTAGATGCAGTGAAAGCACACGAGTAAAAAATTTGTCTGTTAGTTTGTTTTTTTCCTTGCTTATGCGTACTCAAACTAGGGTNAATATTTTTGTAATTGTTATTGTTATTGCCTTAGCTTAACCTGCTAAGCACGGAAGAATATCTTAAGCCAATCCTCAATTTTACTTTTTTTGATTTGATTATAAAACATAACACTTATTTATTTTTACAACAATTGTGCAAATATTATCGTGCACTCAATCTTCTGAGGTAATCTCTTTCTGTTATAATTGAATGTTTGGTGATGAATAATTACAGTACTTCATTGCGTTTAGCTTTCTATTAGTGTTTTAACAATTTAAATGTGACTGTGAGGTGAGTAGACTATAGTTATAAATCTGCTTTAGAGTGAAATGCTGTTTTATAAATAAGTCTTACTAGTTAGTACTTAAACAAGAAGGGGTAAAAGATATGCAACCAAGCCTTTTTTTTCTCTCTAGTGTCTACACTACCCTCTTGTTCGATAGTAGAAACATAGGGCTTTTTTATACATTATTAACATCGTCTCATTTTAGTGTAGATGAAGCCTTGAAGCGTCTTGTAGGTTATTTTGATTTCGTCACAAAGGTTTATTTTTTTGTACAATTTTTAGTCTCCCAGAGCTTAGTGAGACATACGAAGTTTTTAAATTCTAAATGTCTCTTGTTAAAGTTTGGTTTGTGACTTCCTATTATTTCCACTGTATTTATTAGTTCCCGTGGTATGTTATATCCCACAAGTAAAGAAGTGTTAACAATATTTACATTTGCAAACTATTAGTTTAAGGACATTCCTTATCATTACTTTCGTTAGAACTCTATTATAAATTATGTCTATGCGTTAATTTGTGAGCAATTAGTTATAGTTTCGAGTTTTATTTCAATTTAGTAATCACTTTATCTTCCAATGAATATAATAAGTCGCTGTAAAAGTTGAATTCTACTATTTTTTGAGGTGCTGTTTCAATTTTTTGTACTTGTCTAAGTCCTGGCAGTAAGTGGTTGTATTAAGGGGTTAAATATTTTTTTTAAGTCACGGACAATAGTTGAAGCTTTTTTTTGTTACTAATAATCTGTTGTGGTAAGGAAGGGTGATATATTTATTTCTTTGGGGTATTGGGGCTGTCTAGTTCTCTTCACCTTCGTATGTATTCAAAATAACTGTGTTGTCAGAATATAAAAGACCGTAGGTCCATCAGAGAAAATATAGTCTATTTTTTTTAACTTGGTACTTAAATACTCATTAAGCTTTTAATGCTCTGGAGAGACTTCGTTGTTATCCTTTCATTTCTCACAGTATACTAAAACGACAATTAAAGCCCTTTTTTCTCTCGTTACCTGTTTTGTTGTAACAGTGTATTTGTGTTAATTTAAGCTTCGATTGTGTATATTACTTGCTTTATAAGCATGTACAAAAAATATTTGTTAGGGGCTTTTTAAAAATGGCTGAAATGATAGCATAAGAAATTGTAATATTTTACTACTACTAAACTCGCTGTCACAGCTTAAGCAGTTGAATTGACCACTGCTTTTGTTGCTGCTGGATGTTGTAAGACTTTCACACTCCTTCTTACAATTCATAACATCCTTTACTACATTTATTTTATTAAAATTTGTGAGGTAACGTAATGAAGCATCAGCATAAAAATTAAAACGTATGGGTTGGTGCTTATAGCTGTAGTTGTAACAGCAAAGTCTTGCTCTTCATCCAGTTTGTTGACTTTTTAAATTAGGAAATAATAAATTTTAGGCAATCAGATCTCTTATGTATTACAAAACATTTATTTACTTATAACTAATGTACGACTTATGCAATAAGTAAATAACAGTTTAAACAATTTTATCGTATCTTTTCAAAATTTTCCAAAATTAAAGAAAACATTCTTCGTACGCTATAAGTACAACAATTCATTCTGATTGCGTTTTATTCTTTCACAGTTTCTTAATTTGTGATTGAGGTGATTTTTTGACTAGAGGACGTACATCGCATACTTACCAGGGATAAAGTTCAGAGAGGAGAAAGATAAACAAACATGTGCAGCAACACTGGCAATTATTTTTTATATTTAGATGTACTTTTATACATTCTTGAACGCATACTTGACCTTTTTTTTCTTGTGTTATTAAAGAAATAACAACTTGTAGATCTATTAAAAAATTTAATAGGTTTATCGAAAAAAAATCTGTTATACAAACAAAAATTGGGAGATTTCTGCAGATCATATAATGGCAATTTGAAATGATTTTTTCATAAGATTACATGTACAATTGGAATTTTTTTAAATGAAGCGTATATAAAAATGAATACAGTTAAATAAGCTGCACGATTTTATGCGCGTTTTGTATGCTATTTTTAATACACGTTAAATATTCAAATAGTACTTCTCAAAAAAAAAAGTACGTGCAATGAACGTCTTCAAGAAATATTCACTGGCATTTGATACTACCGTATTGAAGGAAGCGGTATTCAAAAAAACTACATAGCCGCAGCCTACATATTCTTAATATTGTATTGTGCCATTAGATATTTTTATAATAGTTCAGTAACTTAATATTTTAATTGAATGATGATAAATATAGTGTTAATTTTTAATTATTAATTTATAATAAGTAATAATCATTTTTTTTGTTTCACTTTATTTTATAAGTAAGCACGTTTAGCAAAACTTACAGTTATTTCAATGATTACATTACTAAGTTCTACATGAATTTCTGTGGGCAATGTTTTTCTTAGCAAATCAACGGTTTAATCTACCCTTCCAAGATATTTTGAATATTTTTGTAATTGTTATTGTTATTGCCTTAGCTTAACCTGCTAAGCAAGGAAGAATATCTTAAGCCAATCCTCAATTTTACTTTTTTTGATTTGATTATAAAACATAACACTTATTTATTTTTACAACAATTGTGCAAATATTATCGTGCACTCAATCTTCTGAGGTAATCTCTTTCTGTTATAATTGAATGTTTGGTGATGAATAATTACAGTACTTCATTGCGTTTAGCTTTCTATTAGTGTTTTAACAATTTAAATGTGACTGTGAGGTGAGTAGACTATAGTTATAAATCTGCTTTAGAGTGAAATGCTGTTTTATAAATAAGTCTTACTAGTTAGTACTTAAACAAGAAGGGGTAAAAGATATGCAACCAAGCCTTTTTTTTCTCTCTAGTGTCTACACTACCCTCTTGTTCGATAGTAGAAACATAGGGCTTTTTTATACATTATTAACATCGTCTCATTTTAGTGTAGATGAAGCCTTGAAGCGTCTTGTAGGTTATTTTGATTTCGTCACAAAGGTTTATTTTTTTGTACAATTTTTAGTCTCCCAGAGCTTAGTGAGACATACGAAGTTTTTAAATTCTAAATGTCTCTTGTTAAAGTTTGGTTTGTGACTTCCTATTATTTCCACTGTATTTATTAGTTCCCGTGGTATGTTATATCCCACAAGTAAAGAAGTGTTAACAATATTTACATTTGCAAACTATTAGTTTAAGGACATTCCTTATCATTACTTTCGTTAGAACTCTATTATAAATTATGTCTATGCGTTAATTTGTGAGCAATTAGTTATAGTTTCGAGTTTTATTTCAATTTNGGGATGCTTGAATTATTTCTAGTAGTATTGTTAGTACTATGTTATATTTTTAAGTATTATTATAATTGTATTAATTTTACGGTTATTTTTTTGTTTTTTTATTTTTATTTCTTTATCATAAACAAAAAAAATTTTTTTTTCTTGTATAATATTGCTCCTTATAGTTAATGTATACACATATATATGGCGTTAAGAGTATTTTAGTGCAGAGTATGTTTTTCACTATATTCATGTTACAATGCATCTACAATTTTTCTCGCTATCTTCTTTTTACTTTATTATGGTACTAATGGTGTTAGTTATCATGATCAATATATTTTAAGATTGTTGTCGAAGAAGCACTGGTCAAAGTCTTATTGTGATTTACTTAATTTATTATTCTTGAATTTTTCATTTTTTTTGTTGCCTGGATAATTATTGCCCTTGTATCAATACGTCACTTAAAATTGTGTTCATTCCTTCCTGTAATATAATTGCTGTTTTCAATACCAAGCTATTGTCCAGTGACGTGTTGTTGGCTCTTCGATTGGTGCTTTTTCGCCTGTTACATAAAATGATTCTAGAACAAGTTAGTAGTGGGGCTTCCCAGAAACGTCACTTGGATACGACTGTTGTAATAAAGAAAGAGAAAATGTATTTAGTGAATACACTGAATGTTTGCACCCAACGTACCGGGAGAAAAATGATCCACCACTAACGTATTATGTAAATGGATTTGTTATATTAAGTATCTATATCTTTCATCTATTTTACACACATATTTTATTGCCTTGTATTAAATTCTTATTCTTTTATAGCCAACTTTTGTTTTGCTTACAAAATGCTTGTACTAGTTTTCTTATTAAATATAAAATCGTCTTCTTCCTTTTTTTTTATTACTTATATGAAGGATGTGTTGATTACGTACGCAGTTCAATCATATACAAAACGTGTTTTTTTCTTCGAACCCGATAATAATTAAAATTGTTTCTCAGCTGTAATAAATATTTGCTATTTTTTCTGAGTAGGGACTATGTATATTGTTCAAAGGAAAATTTGTAGGATATTCGTGGGTACTTTGAAGCAGCAGCTTGTTGGTTTTTTTCTTATTTCTGTATAACCAGCAGATATTTGGCTCTTTTTCCTTTGGACACATACTCTTGTTTGACAGTACAAGGGTTTTTGGCTTCTCTTTATGACATCGTTCATCGAGTTCTGATTTTCTTTTTTTTTTTTACTGGTGCACATGTCTTCTGCTGTTGTAGTGCTGACATTCACTTATAATACCGTGAGGTTTTCTAGTAGCAGGGTTGCTCAATCATTCTGGCAACTTATGGCTTATGCTCACAGCGAGTTCTAAAGAATTATATCACAGGTGTCTGCTAATAATGTTCTGACTTTGTTTATGAGACTTATGACTCGTACTATTCTCTTATGTAGGGTTTTTTATGTACATACACGTGTATGCTTTAATTTTTTTTTTAATATAGGCTTTTTAGCTTTTGTACTTTTTTCTGAGAACTGTGTCTTATAGGCTTTATAATGTTGTGTTACTGCGTATGTGTATGCTATTGTCAAGGTGAATTACTGCATTAGAGAAAATTGTGATTTTAATCCCTTACATGGTGGAAGATACCTTATTTTACGGGGCCTTGAAACCAAATGTATGTGATTATTTTTCTTTGCTCAGTTTTATTTTAGTCTTGTTGTATAAAACGAATCTTTGGAATTTTAAGTAGTTCCTATCATCCACTGATAACTGTTCAATCCAAATCTTATAATTAATTACACAGTCATAGCTTTCTGTGTGATTTCAAAGAAGGGGATCTTTCAAGTTAGATAATTATCTATTTCTTTTTGTTGCTTACTTTTTTTTGGTAAAGAATCAAAGCATCTTTATAAATAAGGTAATGAAGAAACTATAGCTTAGTGCTCAATTGATGCAAGCTTCGAACTGCAAGTATATTTCTTTATAGTTTAAGTTAACATTACTTGGAGATACATTTTCTTAATAATTTGCATTTCTTACATTACATAAAACCTACTAATTACACAGCTCTAAAGTGTACTTCATATTATGCCCACGAGTATGTTTGTTACTAAATTTTTGTTGTTAATCTTCTTTTTGTTGATTACAGTTCATCTTGTTATTTTTTCCAAAGTTTTTTTTTGTCTTCATGAAAACATAATTTTTTTTTCTTTCTGCATTTGTGAGTGTAACCATATAATTATATTATTATAAACGATATCCCTTATTGCCTTAAACCATTTAACTTTAAGATTTGCAAAATGTAACTAATTATTCGTACAATGATCTATCCGTGAACGTTGGGTGTACAGTCATATGCCATGTACAGAAAAAAATTTTTCAACTCAAGTGATTTTGTTTTCATTTTCTATCTCTTTTAAACTTACAGTGGACAGTAATGATAATGGAGTAATGAATTATAATTTTTGTGGATAAAGAAAGAAAGTTTTGTCTATGTGTTGTTGTAGGATTTTTGTGACATGCTGGGGGCATCTGGGGTCGCGAAAAAATAATTACGAACTTTGTATGGATTTCATCAATATAATTTTTCTAAGAAGGGGAGGATTTTAACTGCCTGAACATCCGAAGGTTGCACATTTATCGATGATCTTACATTTTCCCTCTGTATCGTTCGTTGTTCTCTCGTAGCTCGTCTGAGAGCTGCAAAAAAAAAGTATCGTGTTGATTATGTAGAATCTTGCTTCGTTTCCTTTTAATTTTCTGCCAGGCAGGGGATCTAAGTATCCATGCTTTTGAATTTTGTCGAAATTTGCTACTCGTATTTTCTTGTCTTTTTGTAATTTTACGTTGTTATTTTTGTAATATATGCCTGTTATTTTGTATGGCCCCTTGAAACGGTCATCGTTCTTCCATTTGGATGGTTCTTTCAATTTATATACCATTTCTCCAACCATAGATAACTTCGTATTCATTTTTCTGACGTGAAAGTAATTTGATCTATACTTATTTTATGTCCGTGTCATTGCTGGCAGCGTTTTTAAATGTGTAAGGTTCCCTATTACTTATTGTAGCAAGTCTGTGTACGTATATCCTCATCCAGCTGTTTAAAGCTTGTTAAAAGTTTTGCACGTCGACCGAATACGAGCTCGTGAAAAGAGTAGCCTGTGCTCTTGTGCTCTGACGTATTGTATGCGCACAGTGGTTATACCTCGTTCCATTTTTTGGACTGGCTGACGAATGCTTCCAAATATTCTGTTAGGACTTAGTGCATGCACTCCATTACACCGTTACTTTGGGGGTGATAAGCTGTGCTACTGATTTTGTCGACTTTCTGGGGCCTTGCAATATGACATGAATTTGTCTGTTAGGGCTTTCACTGTTTATTCTGCTGTCGTTTTTGGACGTGGGCCAGCACTATATAGTTGGTTAGCCAATCCTGTACTGATGAAATGTGTGTTTTGTTGTGAGCTAAGAGTTTGTCTATCGGTTCATAGAAGTCTATCGATATCTTTTTGAATGATATGCTCGGAGTGTCAGTAATACCCATAGCCTGTTTTGTTTCCGTCCGCACAAGCTTTTTCGATTGACATGATGAGCATACGAGTACGTACTGCCTCCCGTCTAGTCTCACATTTTGCCAACAGAAGGCTTTCGCTGTTTTGCTACATGATTTATTAATACCACGGTGTCCTTCTACTGCCAATTTATGGTATTCTTCTATAATCTTGTATTCTTGATCTACTGGTGGCACTACCAGCGTATTTGTGTATATTTTAGCACTTATCTTTATGCCTTTGAAAGTTTCTTTAAATTTTTCGACCACGTGTGTTCATTAGTTTGAGATTTAGTGACACTGAATCTCTTGTATTTCCTATTATTTTTAATTTTTACACCATAACCAGTGATTTGAGAGTTATCACACATCTCTCTATGTTGGATTTTAGTGCTGAATCCTCAAAGTGAGTTTTCACATACATCCAAATAACGCTCACTTTCCTTACTTTGGAAAGCATGTCGTCACTGACTGCCTTTGTCTCGTTATTCAAAACTACTGGGTTTATATAGCCTTGCTTGTATAGCGCGTTGATGGTCACTGTGCCCGGAATATCGTCTGTTATTTACAATGTAAACAGCTGGGTTGTCTCGATATCTGCACGGCTGATCTTCAACTTTTTTTATTTCTCAAAACGGGACGGGGTCTAGCCGTCTTGTGGGGCCCATTGGGGTATGTCACGTGGCAATTGTACCCTCCATTCTATGTACTGTTCCATTGTACCCGTTTTGTCGAAAGTTTTCCTCTTCTCACCAGGACTATTGTCGCTTTCTTCTATTAAAACTTTATTAAGGCCTCGGTCGCTATTTGGTCCGAGAAGGTCTCTTTTGGTGTTAGTGTTCAGTGGTGGTGGAGACTTAGGTAGGGGTATAATGTGTTCTTTATCAGCCTTGTCCCTTTCTTTCTTTAGTTATGTATTTTTGGTTGTCAAACAATTTATCAAACCTTGGTATTAACAAATTCGTTTTATCATCATTTCTTGCCTGTTTTTTCGCTCTCTGTGTCCCACTGGCTCTCTTCTTTAGTCTTTCTGTCCAGTTTGTTAGCAGATTAGTAGTTGCCATCTCCCTCGGGATTTTCTTCGATATCATCTAGAGAATTTAGTTCATCGGGGTCGTTGTCTTGATTCTTATTATTAGCTGTAGGTGATGTATCACTGCCAACGTCCTGGACGAGAGCTTAAGAATGTTGGTTTTGAATGTGTATATGCTTGAATTCTGCGTTTTTTCCGTCCATAAAGTAATAGTTTATCACTGTATCGGGTGTCACTTGTGAGTGTATGCATTTACTTGCCATATACTGTTGTAAAAATTTAATAGCGCATTCTCTATCACTGGATTCATGGCTGTTATTGAAAATTTGTTACGCTTCTTTTGGGTGTTTACATTTGTTTTTTCATTTTGACCTAAATAGT
This sequence comes from Copidosoma floridanum, assembly GCF_000648655.2. The sequence goes on from NW_019379493.1 coordinate 1,219,016, forward strand.
ATTTCTTTTGATTTATCGGCTGATTTTTCCAATCCGTACATGAGTATTAGGCAATCAAACAGACATCTTCCATCCCTAGGGATATAAACCATTTTTAGCTATTTGTGGAGATCTACGCATTAAGTCCTAGATACTCGAATCCTTGGGTCTTCTTCTTTGTTAATCACTATCAGTGTATCATTATTTCCAATAAATTGATTCTTGTGCTCTTTTTTCCCCTAATATCTTTTATTTCAACGTCAATTAAGACCTTTGCTCAAAATCAATTGGTTGTTTTATTAAAAATTAACTTTAAATTGGTAATTAGGTCTCTTTTTCTGCTATTTCCGCTGCCTCGCTAGTCCACGCCAGTTAGATTCTATTATGTTTTGCTGGCTTGGGCTACCTCTGCATTTCTGCCGGTAAGTTACCATGCGCAATAATAATCTCCTTTAAGTAGTGCGAATGCTCAGGCGTATTAAGAAAGTCTTGTATTTCCTTATGTAGTGTGTCCAGTTGACGTTTACGATTTTTGTGTTGTATTCTCTCTACGATACACTAGTTTATAAACGGTGTGCTCGTTGTTTCCACCTCTTTTGTCATGTTTTTCTTCTTGCACATGTACGCTAGCTTTTTTGTCCAATGGTCCTTCTGACAAAATTTCCTCTTTTTTGTTTATCACTGCAAAGATATCTTTATCTGTCTTATCTTGTGATTTTTTCGTTCCCTCCCGTTCTGGTCCTATATCTCTATCTCTGTAGTTGTTGGTACTTAATATGTGCTAGTTTGCTCCAAGTTCCCTGGGTTTTTTAAAAATAACTTTCTTGCCTGACTCATTTGAGTCAGATGCTTTTATTTTATCTTACTTATTATTTCGTATCAAATTCAGGACATCCAGTGCCTTGTTTACTAGTCTGGGTCTGTAGGCAATGTCAAACTTATATTTTCGAAGTTCTGCCTTCAACCTTGTTAATCTTGAGTCCAACTTTTCTGATGTGTTAAAATGCTCGAGCAATTCATGGTCTGATATGACTGTAAGCTTACGACTAAACCAATATGATCATAATTTCTTTTTAGCGTACACTATCGCCAACAACTCCTTAGCGTATGTTGGGTACCGTAGTTCACTACCTTTTAAACATCTGGACACGTATTCATAAGAGTGATCTATGCCTATTTTTCGTTGGTTAAAAATTACTTCAATGGCACAGTAAGATGCGCCAGTTGTAATTATAAATGGCTCACTTATGTCTGGGGCTGTAAGCACTGGCTAGCTACATAAAGCGTGTTTCAGTTTTACTAATGACTGTTTCTCTGTCTGTTCCCATCTGAACTCAATAGTTCTCCTTATCAGTTTTAAAAGTGGTTAGGCTTTTTTCGCATAGTATCTCATAAACCGTCTACAGTACCCCGAAAGCATGAGAAAATGTCTTATTTTCTTGGCATTCGCCGGTCTGAGAAGTTCTTTTACGGCCTTAATCGTCATTGGGTTTGCCTTGCTCTTAATGTTTTTAAACACTGTGTCCCAGTACCTTTGCCTCACGCTTTAGAAATTGGCATTTTTTGGGCTTTATCGTTAAATTTGCATCCACTAGCCTTTGCAACGATCTCTTAAGCCATATGCCATGCTGTTCCAGATTTTTTTTGAACACCAGAATATCATCCATATATATTTCGATTTCATGGCCTTTCAGTCCTGAAACCGCCAGTGTTTCGCACAAAGGTATTTGGTGAATCACGGCATCACGTCGGCGTTCTTTTATATTAGTAGTGTCCTTTCAAACCAGAGAATAAGGTCTTGTTTGCGTTATCCCCGTGTATTTGTACCTGAAAAAATCTGCTCTTCAAGTCTATAACGGTTATGTATCGCGTGGCAGCCAAATTTTCTAAAATTTCGTTTTGAAATGGTAACGGGTACTACAAGCCCACAATCACCTTATTTAATAATTAATCTAAGGTCTGTCACGACTTTCCAGCATTTTTCCCCATTTGGGCCTGGATTTTTTAGCACAATCCATATGTTGGAGCTATATGGTGACTTTAATGGCTCGATTATACCCTACTTTTATAGTTTATCTAGTTCCGTCTGCATCTGTTCCCTAAATTTCACAGGGTATTTAGACATTTTTGCAGCAATGGGTCTATCTGTCGTTCTTTGTATCCTATGTGTTAATAAGTTTGTTGCCGTTAGTGATTTACTCTCTAGACTGAATACGAGATAGTCAAACTCTATTAATTCTCGCACGTGCCTTACTTCTTCATCGTTGCAGCTTAATGTATCGACAATTTTTATCATATCTCTTACCCATTCTTGTATGTTTAATTTTTAACTAGTATATGTGCCCCCCTATCACTATAATTCTTTTTGTCTCCCCCTTTGCCCAACGTTCACATTCTTGAACATCTACTGATTCGGTGTTGTTTGCCCCTGCTTGATTTTTCTTTGATTTTCCATTTGATTCTGAATTAATAAGTCCTACTACCGCTTTTTGCAAGCATCTAGCATTATTTTCTTCGATGCCAAATGGTCCTGCCTTTTGCGTGGTCTCGCATTTTATTAACTATATTTCCGTCATTGGTACCTTTACTTTTTAGTTCGTTATATTTTTTATTGCTGCATACATTTGGCCCTCTTTATTTTCTGCTATGAAGCTTTTAAACAGGATTTTCTATTTTATGTTTTGCAGAAAAACCCAGCCAACAACTACAATTGTCCTAAGTTTCTTTCACGGGCGCAAATATTATTTCTCGTTCTTGCCGGAATCTCTAAATATTCCCATTCGTATAGGGTCATCTCAGTGCCATTTCATGTTAGTGCTTTACTTTCAGCGCTTATACAGCCATCATACAATTTAAACGTGTCCCAGCCAATTATGCCTTCCACATTGATCAGGAAGTTATTGGGGACTTCGTGCAGAGTTACCCTATTACCGTTCAGAGGTATTTGAATTTTTCCTCACGTGCAACGTGCACCGTGTGTTACGCCAGTTGTTAGAACTCTATCTCTGCCAATCACATCCACGAGCGTGTCTGCTGTCAGATAGCTATTTTTATAATCGAAATTTCGTTACCAACATCCACGTAAAATTTTGTACTATGTACCCGTAGTTAGAGGCTATTTAAATGTACTGAGGGTATTGTGCGTCCTACACTTGATACTCTTATTTTTACTGTGCAAAGGGATTCTTCTGTATCCTTACTTTTAGAGTTTTACGTCAGCAATATGTGCTCGAGACAGTTATTATTATTCTATATACCCGTAGTGTAAGAGTCTGGCCTGAGTTGCGCCATCTTCGTGTTGTGTATATGCACTTCAACGCTTGCGTTTGTATCGTTGGTAACGTGTGGCTCAGCATGCCTTTTTTATGGTGATTCCTGCCTGCTACCTAATGCCTCTACCTTTTTTCAGGCATACTTGTCTCTCTTTTTTTCACTATTGTATCCCACTCGGTGTTTAAGTAGCATGGCGAGCGTTCTGTGAGTTCAAAAGCTCTGTACGCGGGTTTTCTGTTTTGTTTAGGCTGATAATTTGCTCCGTATTAAGGTCCTCTGTCTTAATAATTAGCGTTTTCATTAAAGTTCCTGTTACTGTTATAATTATTGTTATTGTTTCTATTGAATCTATCGTCACCTTTATTGTAGCCTCGATTGTTTTAATTGATCCCGTTACTATTATAATTATAATTGTTATTCCTAACAAATCCTTCATCATTTCTGTTGGAGTTTTGGTTGTTCTAATTCAACATATTGTCATTATTTATATTGTTATTATTATTATTATTATTATACTGGCTAATAATGTTCTGACTTTGTTTATGAGACTTATGACTCGTACTATTCTCTTATGTAGGGTTTTTTATGTACATACACGTGTATGCTTTAATTTTTTTTTTAATATAGGCTTTTTAGCTTTTGTACTTTTTTCTGAGAACTGTGTCTTATAGGCTTTATAATGTTGTGTTACTGCGTATGTGTATGCTATTGTCAAGGTGAATTACTGCATTAGAGAAAATTGTGATTTTAATCCCTTACATGGTGGAAGATACCTTATTTTACGGGGCCTTGAAANTATTATTATTATTATACTGGCTTCCTTGGCTGTCGTTAGCATGGTAATTATTATAATTACTTCTATTTCTGTCGTCAATCTATCACTGACTTTGCTATAACCTTCGTTGCCTTGGTTGTTATCATCATAGTAATTATTAGATTAGTTCTATTCCTGTCGTCATTTTAATTATTGTAATTATTTCTATGATAACCATCGTAAGGCCTATTATTGTTGTAATTATCGTAATTATCTTTATTATAGCTGTCACAAGGACTGCTGTTTTTGCAGTTATTATAAATATTTCTATTATAGCTGTCGTTAGGTCTGTTATAGTTGCCATCATATTTCGGGTACGATCGTGTATCTATCATTTTCTCGTCCTTCTTCGTCTAATATATTATGTGCTTCCACAATGCTCATTCTGTTCGCTTCTGTTTTTTTTGTATACAGTCAGTTTGGCAAACCGTACATTGTCTCCGTATATTCGTATATGGTGTTTCATCGTAAGACACCTCCACTGTTCTGTACTTTGGGTTCGCTTGATAAATATACGCACTTTTATTAGCAATAGTCAATATCTTTTTTACTGTCCTTGCTTTTGGTTGACCACTCCTTTTATTTTTAACTAACAAATTTAAAAAAAAAAAATTTTTTTTTTGAACAGGAAGATTGTCACTTTTATATTAAGTGTATGTTTGTATATGCAATTGTGTGTCACTACCAATGTCGTTAAAGTCTCTGATTTTGTCACAGTATTGATGCATAAGAACTATCTCTGTGAGTAAGTATTTTCCTCGGGGGTTATAAGTGTAGTATATAAAAACTAAAAAAAATTCAATTACCAGATGTCTGTCACAGTAATTAGTATGATGATGATTCTGTATATATCTATAAGTTAGCCTGTGGATCCTTCAGTAAATTGACCTGCCACTGCGTTTCTCCTTGTTCTTTCTCTTTTTGTGTACCACATCCCGTGTCCTATCTGTGGCTGCTGTTCGGGCTCGGCGTACCATGTTTGCTTTCTGTCAGCATTTTTCTGCATAAGGTGATTGATAGTTGCCCAGTGTTTTATTATTTTGTTCTGCTGGCTTGATATACGATTGCTCTCTCTTATTGCTGGACTGGACTCACAGCAGTGTAGAGAACTTCTGTTTCAGTTATTTATCTTTCTCTTACTTTACTTTTTTAAAGTTCATTACATTTTGGTGCTTGACACGGTGAATTTGTCTTCTGGCACTTACGACACTTTTTTCGATTAGCGATATTTTCTGAATTATTGGTTTTATTTCATTACGCTTAATATTTCTGTAATCTATTTCAAAAAGGAGTTTCTTCTCTTCGTTGGATCCTGGCTGTTTGAAAGCGATATACAGCAGAATTTTGAATGAAAACAGAGAAGCGAATGGTTTCTTCTTGTTATAGTTTTTTAGTCTTAGCTTTAACTTATTTGTGCAGAGCAGGAGTGTACCTATATTGTATGGTAAGAACAGTTTTATCGTCAGTTGTTGTTATATTTCGTTGTATAGACGATGTACGTGAAGTACCATTGCGTTTGATATTAAATAAATTTATACGTTCCTTAACTACTTGGAAGAGTTAGTTTTAACTTAATATAAGATATCATTAATTATTTTTTACGAGTCGTCAAAAGGTTTGTAAGATTTAATTTTACTCAAGTTTTTGAATTATTTCACGTATTTATTTATGAAGTCTTTATTATTAATTTTTCATATTAAAAAGCTGGGTACTATACTATTTTTCTGTTTGAATTCAACGCTGCAGGCAAAATTTTCGTTATTAAGATTATAATAATAATATGTATCATTACGACTGTAAATATTTGTATTGTTATAATTTACTTGTTGAACATTATTTTGATGAGCCTAAAAATATCTTTAAAAAAGGTTCTAGCCTGCTTTGTTAGTAGACTAATAAACTTTATCTTCCTGTAGATGGTAACTGCGAAGCAAGATTCATATGTCAGTTCTGATGGTACAAGGTAGCTTGAGTGTTGGGATATAGTATTTTCCTACACTTGACGGCTTCTAAAATTTTTTGTAAAGTGCTAGCAAAGGTTTTCAATACGTTTGACATAATGTTGGCCTTAAATACATCGAGTAAAGCTCACATATGCCTCATGGCCCACTATTTCTAGATATAATTTTGAGTAAGGCTGTTGATATTCAGGAATGTTTTAAGAAGTGGCTTCTATTCTTTCTGCTTTAGTGCCTTAATTAATGAGTTCAAGAATTTTTCTGTGAGAATAACGATAAGTTTTTCCTTTTTTATTCGAAAATTGTAAATGTTCGTAACGTGCTAAGCGGAAGCTTTTAAGGTAGTAAAATGTCATATAAAATGGTTTAACAGATTATCTTAATTCTGCTAAATTTTTACCCGTCTAGACATTTTCTTTCTCTTCCTTTTAGCCTGAAAATGACAGTTTTTAAAACCATGAGTTCTTGTACATTTGAAGTAAAAAAAATCATTAATTTTAATATCTTGCAAGAAATGTCTTAGTGATGCTTATTGGCTACTATATATAAGTATGTGTATAGCAGCTTGATGAATACGTAAAGCTCAATTGTTAAGGGCTACGTTACGCGCTAACCTAAGAAATTTAAGTGCTTTTTTTCTTCTCTTGCCATACGGTATTGCTTCAGTGATTGTACTTTTGTAGGTACACCAGCTCTCTTGCTTATATTGTCTAGTCTATAATTTAGTATGCAAAGAAAATTTGAAGTTAAAAAGTCCGTAATTATCAAATAAAAACTAAAGATAAAGAAAAATCATACAGAAAAAAACCAAATTTTGATTGGAGTAAAACAAAAAGCTTTGTTACTTACAGGGAATGCCAATTCATTACATCCAAACTTTTTAATAAAGGGTGAAATGTGTAGATGCGTTCTACAAGTAGTTTCATTAAATGTTTATTTAATGAGAATCAGCCCTTTTTCTCAAGGCCGTACTTGCTTTAACTTAGAGTTTACTTTTATTTTAAATCGTTTACACAGCGTTGCAGTTTTAAATTTTACTGAGTAGTGCATAAAAAGAGGTTTCAGTGCTTTGTACGATAAGCTGGCGATGATCTACTGTTTAAATTTTTACCTTATGGAATGCAGTAGTAGCATACTTCATCCATCTTTTTATCGTACTTTCTTGTAAAAATCTTTGTCATACGTTATCTACTTGTTTTTTTTTAGAATTTAGTTTATTTATCAAAGCTTATATTATATTTTAATTAACTAAAACTTTTAAATGTTTAAACAAACAAAATAAATTTAACGAAAAATTAAGTTCTGTCTTATAAAATGATGTAATCAATTGGGTAAAACTAGAATTAAACAATTTTTACAAATAATATAGATTATAAAGTTTTATGCTCGCACTAACAGTGCTTCAACAGTTCATTGTTTTTCTTAATTAAACTAACTTTGGTTATCGTAGGTTAACTGCTGCTTTTGCACATTTAGACGCTAGATCATACAAGGTAGACCGCAACTATGGTTCTCAACGATGGTTTTTAACGACAGCACTCATAGCAATGATGATAGTTGGGCTGCCACTTTTATCGTCAGAGCACACGCTAATGGTCTTCTCTTACTTGTTCCTTTATAGTTCTCTGTCAAGGCAACTCGACAGTGACCTGGTTTTCTCAAGCTTTTTTCACACAGCTTAGTCACTGAACTGCGTCTAACAATTGCTGGAACGTACGCTGTTAACACGTAACTTCATCACCAAATTGAGTCTTACATTTTCTTTCAAGACACAACAGAACTTGCTCTCTAAATTAAATGATTACTTTACAGCAGAGGATGAAAAGAAAGGAGAATATTAGTTTATGCATGAAGTCCTTACACTCTTGCATGTAAGAAGGACGCGTCAGGTTAATGGTCAAAAAGACTAATCAGAGCTTAGTCCGATTTCTCTCGATTTATACGAGCACAGTCATGGTGCAATAACTATGCCAATAAAAAATTGTTCAAACTTCCGACCTGTTAAATAACGTTTAATGTCATTTAAGTTTGTTTTCAGCTTCAAATCAAAAACTAAAAACTGTGTACTACAGTCTCACGCTCCTTCACAGGCTGCGGGACAGCAAATAGTCCAACTATTTGTTTGTTTAAGAAAAATTAAAAGGATGGAAAAAGTAGAGTGTTGAATACAATATCCAGACTAACTTACCTTTCTTTTCGCTAATTATTGATTCTGATGGCCTGCACTTCCTCTTTTCGTCGATTTATAATTATTTATTTTTTTATTTATTTATTTGTTATTTATTATTTTGTAATAATTTAAATTCCTTTTTCAATTAGTTTTATATCACTTTATTTTATATTACTAGTATACATATAAAATAAAACAGAAAAGGAAAAAATAGACCGAACGTCTGGTTAATTTTATAAAATTAATTATTACGTCTGCACTTGATGAGCGGCAGCGGGCTACTAACTAAAACACCGCGCAAAGAAATGCACCTTGCACGAAGTTTTAGTCAAACTTCTTTGTCTTACTTGCTATGGGGCCGGTACTTGCTGACTTCATGTGTTTAGGCTTCATGGCTCGCTTCGGTTGTCACTTGACACTTCAAAGAGCCACGAAGTTCACAGTCAGCTTTGTTAGGCGACGACTCTCGTTGAGTATGACTCTGTAAAGAGTCTTAAAATTTTATCATTGGGAATGAAATATAACAGGATAAAATAGAATAAAAATAAAAATTTATTAATTTACGCAAGTCGTCACCAAACACGACCTTTTAGATTTTACATTAAATATGACTTGCTGTTAGAATTGTATATAATTTTTATAGATGTACGCAGTAAGGAATGTCAACACTGTTAACTGTTCTTTTTTTATATGTATTTGTGCAAATTGATGTTGTAAGATGAGCGCATTATTAGCTTGTTAAGAGGTGGCACAGGTATATCAAGTTTTTTTAGAAAAAGTTCGTTACACGTTGTGTGATTGCAGAAGCGAGTATATAGCTTGATGTTCGAAGATCACTAAGTATTTTATTTTTCATAACTTTTGAACGGAACTTTGTACTTCAAAGTAATACATAGTAAGGATATAACATGAAATATCATAATGAGTTGCAATTTTTGCTTATAATGTTAAGATTTAGTAAGAAAGTAAGGTTATTTATATCCAGGGACGTCTGATATGTTATTAAAAATAAATAGTCATATCAATTTACAGAATCAGCGTTTTGCTCTTAGTTTACTATTTTTGTGCTAAAAAGATGAAGTTTTGGCCAAGAATGGCACTGTTAACAACAAGTGTTATATAGTTAGTACATTTAGATGTTAAATTCATAATGAACAAGAAAAGGTACTTAAAAGATGGCAACTCTGAAACTATATAAATAACCAAAAAAAGCTCACTTCAAGAAAAAAAAATAAAAAGGTCAAGGACAGATCTCTCTTTTCATGTAACTCTAACCTCATTTATTGTGAATAAACAGTGTTTACCTATACGTCACTTAAAGCTTCCATTCCATGTTTTCTTCGTCCTCCTTGCAAAACATATCTTCCCAAGTATCTCCAAGCAGTGATGATTCAGAAAAACTGTAGTTACAATATAATATTTCAGTGCGAGCTTTACGTTAAGAGTGTTACAGCAGGCAGAGTTTCTGTTTATTCTCGTTGTGTGTTTTAAGTGTCAATGCTTTAGTACTGTCACCTAAAAAAACATTCTTTTATTTAAATTCATCAATCACTGACATATGCAAAACCCTTACTTTTTGCTTTTTTAGTTGCGAGCTTCGAAAATTCTAAGATTCTATACATATAGATAGCATTTCATTGAGTTATAAACATGAACCACGATGTTAAAAGAAAAAAATATCAAAAAACGTTTAATGCACTCACAATTTTTGTGGTGTTTGAGATTTAACAATTTCCACATCAAAGAAAAAACTCTTGCACAGTTCTGATAAATAAGGTCATGCACAAGCAGGTTTGAAATTTTACACGATGCTAAAGGCTTATGGTACGAATTAAAACGTCTAGAAAAGTTAACAACACAAATAAAGATTAATTCTAAGAAGGGCAGAGAACAGACGACTTCCTGCTCAACAATAAATTGCATTAATCCATTTTAACTATTACATATTTAAAGTGTTTGCTAAATAAAGTCTTTTTTTCTCAACAAAAAGCAATTATCAATATAACGACGATAGAAAAGTAAAGCGTCGTCACATCTCGGAAGGACGTTATTCTCAAGACCTTTCAACAATGTTACTGTGAATAGAGGTGAACAACATTTACCCATGGTAGTACCACAACATTGTCTATATGCAGTGGCATTGAAAAGAAACTAATTTAAATTCATGAGAAATCGAAGGCAATTAACTTATCAACCGTGATTACCAAAAACTTAGAAAGTACTGCTTAACTTCTTCCTAATTCCATTTAAAATTTGTTTAAATAGTAAATTTCTTAATAATAAACTAACGTCATAGAACAACCACGTACAGTCATTAGGCACAACTAAGCAGACAAACTTTCTGTTTATTTAAGAAAATTTTTAAGAGAATGTTTCGATTTACTGAACAAACAAAAGAAAAACCACTTAACCTATTAATAAATGGGAGAACCTATTGCAGAAAGAATGAGATGATCAGTTGATCCACCCTTAAGTTCTTTGATAAGACCACAAGCCCAAATCAAACTAAATTAAGAATTAACGAGAGTTATGCATACAAAAGAAGGTCATTATGCACAGCATTTAAGATACTTAGTTACAAGTAATAATAATGTAATTTTATTTAAGTAGAAAGTGTAAAGTTTCAAGAAATGTTGTTAGAAGGGTAACAACAATGCTTATATAAATTCAACTGTTTTTTTTTCTTTGTTTCTGTTAAGTTTAAACTTACTTTGGATCCTTGTTATAGTTTTTTTCTAAATTTTAGATAAAATTAGATGATATATGTTTGGAAGAATTTGGCAGCTGCTTTACTTTCTTGGGATTCGGATGATTCTAGTAAATGCAACATGACCAATTTTCTCTTTTTCTCTTTAATAAAAGTTTATAGTTTGTAATGGCAAATCTTCGTTAATTAAATGGTTTTATCTATGATTCTTTGCAGTTAACCGAAAGATTTATAAAGCTACATAAGAATGCTTTGTTAACGAAGACTGACAAGGATAATAAAACGTTGGGACAGTCAGTTTACATCAGAAAAGTAAAAAAGAAATCAGATTATAGAATTTATTATCACAGGACTCATTGTCAAAGTTTAGTATTACGAGGTTTAATTAATTCTACGAGAAATCTTATTTCTAAGTTGAACTCTCTGGATATTTTTAATGGTGTAGTTAATAACTTTAGTAGAAGAAGTTCACCTAGGGCTTATGGTCTAATCAAAGAACATAGAAGCTTTTTTCCGGCTCATCTCATTGATTTTTTAAGGTTTTCCTGTATATTCTTTTTATAAGTCGGTTTTTCTTGGTTTTTAATATTTTTTTTAGTAAATCTAAATATTCTCTAAGGAGTTTTATTTAAAAAAAAAAGTTTGTCTGCTTTGGTTAGGCCTGATCATCATGCGTAAGCTTACTTTAATGATATTTTATTATTTTGAAATCTACTATTTAAATTGATTTTTGATAGAATAAAGAAAAAGTTGAGGAGTACTCCTTAAGTTTTCAGTATCATACTTGATAAGTTTATCAATGACCTTCAATTTCTTATTAATTCAAATCATTTCATTTTTTATGCCATTACACATAGACAATATTGTAGTACTTCGATGGCTAAATATTGTTCACCTTTGTTCGCAGAAACAGTGCTGGAAGATCTTGAAATTATGTCCTTTCTAGATGTAACAACACTTTTTTTCTTTATCGTCGTTACGTTGATAATAATTTTTCGATAAAAAAAGACTTCATTCACCAATCACCTAAAATTTTAATAAGTACAGTGGATTAATTCAAATTTACTATTGAGAAGAAAGATACCTGTTTTTTTCCCTTTTAAAAATTGATCATTATTCGTGTTACCAACTTTTCTTGAAGTTTTGATTTGTATCGTAAGCCTTCAGCGTCTGGTAGACCCTTAAACTTCTTTTTACATAACCTTATTTTATAAAATTGTACGATAGCTTTTTCTTTCAATGATTAAATTGTCAAACTTTGTGATCGCAAATTTAGAAATTAAAACTTACATAAGGCAAAAAGACTTCTTGGGAACAAGTGGAACTTTTAATTTCTAACTATTAAATATTTTAAAGCTAAAGTTAGTGACCTCAATAGACTACAAAAAAAAATGACTTAAAAGCTTGGGGTTGATTTCAATCTGGTTCCATTTTCACACCAAAAATCATACTTCCTTATGTTTTGAAGTCAGAAGCAGAACTTAGTCGAATTAACTTACAATCCAAACCTAATGTTATTTTTACGTCTTCTAACAAGCTCACCGATTTTATTAGACTGGATAAGGACATTATGAAAAGGCAAGATAAATCCTCATAATTATTATGACTTATACGTCAATGTATTTTTTGCTGTATAATTTTTTCCCTCTTTTATAATTGTTAACTTAGTTTAATTTAAAAAATAATTTTATCATGTATGTTAAACAGACGATTCCTCATATGGCATTGATATTGTTAACTAACATTTTTGTTTACGAAAAGCGATTTTGTATAAGTTATCAGTTTTTTGTTCACAATCAATTTTTTAAGGTGTAGGTAAATTGAACGGTTTAGAAAACCTATATTTTCTTGCAAAAATGTAAGTTATGCGCAAAAACACCAAATTCTTTTTGATCGAAAATAAAATGTTCTGTTGAACGGGTTTTATATTTATTCCAAATATTTTGACGAAAAATATTTTCTGAAAGTAATAACCTTGCGAACGATTATCTTAATTCGTTGAATATATCGTTAATTTTAGTGTCGTATTCCATTAATCTTATTACTCCATCAGTATTTTCACATTTTTTATAAATGATTTTATTTTACGTTTTTAAATATTCAAGTAATGTCACACTTTTCTCTTAAATAAATACTTATTATAAACATTGAAGTCCACTATCTTTTTAATAAACAATGTTTAGTTTTCTAACAGCAGTGTTTATTAATTTGATGTAATTTTACAAATAAATGAAATCTTTTTAGGGAGTCAGCGCGCAGGATGCGTAGGGTGCAAAGCTTACGAGTATAAAAAGATATTTTTATACATGTCTTTATAGCACATTATTTAATATAATGGAAACGAGCAAAGAGGAGAGATAAGGGCGATAGTTACTATAAAAAAAGTCGAATGGTTTTTAAGTTTGATTGAATGAAATGTGAGTGTGAGAAGGAAAAGGGATATAGATACGCTTATGGCCTATCAGAAATAAATCAATGGTTGGATTGTCACGTCGATGCCTTATTTCATTAAAAACTTTAACAATTTGCTAGTTTTAAAAAACTCTGTATGTTTCAAATGCAAAGGAAGCGGCGCACGCATCCATACAGTCCTTCTGCATAGCATTTGACAGTTTGCATTGGTTAGCAGAGAGAGAAAGAGAGAGAGAGAGAGAGAGAGAGAGAGAGAGAGAGAGAGAGAGAGAGTATAGGAAAAGATCAGCGTAAAGGGATACTGAGAGATTCAAAAAAAGATACAGGTAACAGAGTAAAAAATATCAAAGAGAGATAAGTAATTAAAATTAGAATAAGAAAAGTATTAAGGAAGAGATGAGAAATATAATAGAAAAGAGTAGCCACCAAGACGAGAGGACTGCTGACATGAAGAAAATTATGAAATGCCAGCTGTGTAACCAAATTATTGTCGATCCTAGAACGAGCTTGACTCAGCGTCATAAGATTTTTAAGGATATTTTAAAGGTTGTCGTACTGTGCATAGTACACTAAAGTAAGGTATGGGGACAGAATCACCTAGATGGGACGAGCGAACAAGTGTGTGAGTGCATGCAGGAATAGAGTGAATGTTCGTTAAGCATAAGTAAGTGAAGCAAGATTCATGTGTTGGTAAATAATAACAATTAGGAAATAAATGCATAGAGGATTATCACGTAAAGATTGGTTAAGTTAAGAGGATGTAGAGAGTCAGATTACTGCGTGTAGGCAAAGACCTAACGGTTTGACATAAAGGACACCCCTGCCAATGCCATGTAGACTGGAGAGTAAGCACGCCAGTGTGGGCACGTCTGGTATAGAGAACGAGTTAATGCATTGGTTCGAGACGAACACTGACCGATATACACCACTGACGGACTCTGTGATACCGATCGTCACGATGACGACGTACACGATAATGTACACAACACCTACCATCATATCAGTGGCAGGAAGTGGCAGGATAAGTGGCAACACCTACCATCATATCAGTGGCCAGTGAAAGAAATCAAGCAATCTCAAAAAATAACTCGTCATTCCTAAGAGAAAGTAGGAGGACTTTGAAATCAAAATAATCGTCTAGCAATTGATTTTGAAGAAATTTACTTAAAGCTCTTTCATACTGTATGAGACTAGTTGTAGCGAACATTTTACTCTTAAATTATAAGTAAACGTAGACGATCTGGTTTGGAATAAATGCGAGTACAAAAGGGGGGCATAATAAACATAGCCAATAAGCCGAATAAGAGTAAAGGCTAGAGTATGTAAGTAATAGAAGAAAATTAAAGCAAAAATAAGCGGAAATACATTAGGATGAACAAAAGTTAAAATAAAAAACTGACAAACAAAGAGCCAAGTAATGGAAAAACTTAGTTTAGCGGCCTATCTCCTACCCAAAGAGAGCCAGAGCTTAGAGACCAAAGAAAGAAGCCAACAATGCAAGGATGGTAGGAAATTTAATTAAAGACATAGATAAAAGTAACTTTAGAGAATCAGCGTAATTTAAGATAGCTATCTCTTCTACTTTAGGATCGGAATGTGCAACTTAAGAGTTACAAACAGCTGAATCTACGGAGCAGGCATTTGAAGATGGACTACAACGGTAATCCCTCTGCCATTTAATCTAGGTACTCAGACTATCAAAAGACAAAGTTCTGTTCAGAACTACGGCCTTACCAGAAAAGACGAGAAAGCTTATGCAGTGAAAGAAATCAAGACTTACACAGATTTTCAAACCATCGATGATTTAGAAACAACAAGCACGAGAAGAAGGACTATTGGCAGTGCCATCCTAATTCTAGAGTTTAGAAGAACCAGATTGCATGAAGCAGTACCATCAAAGGATACAGAAAAAATGGTCCCTGATCCTACACCATCATACTCCTGAAAGGCTTATAAGTTTACTGGTGATAACGAGGGAAAATATGCAGATAATCTTTTTTAATAGAAAATTGCTAAGTGTTAAATATATTGGCTATAAGGTAGTGATATCAATAATGCCTTACTAATTTACACATAACTTTATATCTTTACAACAAAAAAAAAGATTATTTTGAATTAAAAAATATTACTTCTTGATACTGAAAGAGACTCTGTGAGAGCGTGTGTGAGCAGTAATGGTTATATTCTGTCTGCTTAACTGTACCACTGTAAAAAGTACATGTACATATCTTCTTGAACTCATAGTATTTATGCCGTACAATATATATTACTAGTTATATAAGTGATATAAATTTGCTTATATTTTACTACGTCTCCTTTAATTTAAGAATCTATCGATCTTCCCCGAATTAACTTTTGCAATATCAGTATCGTGTTTTACATAGTTTCAATTTACAAAGTAGTAGACTTTAAATATATTTCGACTTTTCAAAAAACTTTATAAGCCTAGCTATACTTGAAGAAGCAAGATTCTCTTTATACATTTCAATTGTATTACAAACTTTAGTATCTAAATCAAGCAATAAAAATACTAAAACTTCTTATTTACTTACACATTCAAACAATGCTACAAACTAAGTTTTTGTTGATAATTTTTTAACACTATTTTGTTTTCTGGATTTTTAATTAATTACTTTTCGATAAACTTTTATGACATAGTCTATCAATAACTTTTAAGGCATAGATGTTACCAGTTTAATCAGCATCAAGNATTTTCGGTGTCTTTAAAATTACGACTGGAAGTCGTCTTTAAGAGGTGCAAAAAAATTATAATTTTAACCTTTGCAAGACGAATAATAAAATTTAGATTAACAATCTTTTATTAAAAGTTCTTCAAAACCATTGGAACATAACTTTTCTTTGTCAACTAAAGTTTATCTTGATTCTACT
Source organism: Copidosoma floridanum (assembly GCF_000648655.2). The sequence goes on from NW_019379493.1 coordinate 1,235,218, forward strand.
GCATAAGTTCTTAAGTGGTTACATTTATTGAGATAATGATTACTACCGCAGACAATGCAACTTGTTGGAGCTTTGGCTAATTTACTTGTCTTAGTTATGGATTGATCAAGATTGTCTTTCTCCCCTAGGTTGGATTAATAAGTGCTTGTGTAACTTGTTTGGGAGCAGTCTTATTTAATTGCGATTTAGAGAAAGTGTTAGAGTTTTTAATAGCCTCCAAGGTAATAATTTGTGATGAAAGGAATATCTTGAAATTTTCTCAGGTGAATGGCGGAACCATACTACCTTGAAATTTCTGTCAATCTTCATTTGTCCCCTATTAAAATTTACAAACAATGACAGATATAATATAAACAGATATAAACAGATCTCCTGACCCAAAGTCTCAACCTAATACTTAAAGCGATTCCATAGGACTTAAAATTTTCTTAGCAAAACGTCTCGATTCACTATCAAACTCAGACCTTATAGGTTTGTTTGCTTACATACGTTGAAGGTAACAATTATTATTACGACGGTGACTGTAGTAATTGCTAACTTACTAAGTTACACTATACTGTTCATCGATTAAAGGTGTAGACTTAACCACATCGAACGCTTTACCACTAAGGTAAGTACGTAGTTGGTGAAACTTAATTATATCATCCACGTCAGTCTTGCGGTGTACTAAGGATCTAAAGAGTATAAAAATATAACGCAAGCACCAATCTCTATACAACTTAGAGCATTAACTAGTCGACTTATTTATAAACTAAACAAAGTAAAAGAGCAAGCACTAAGCACCACAGAACCTGAGGGTAAGAGACTAGACGCTTTTTTAATTAATAAAATAAAAAATATAACGCAAGGGCCAGCCACACCACAATCCAAGGCACTGACTAGTTGCTGTATTTGTTTATATAATAAATAAAATAATGCAGGTGCCGCTTACTACATAACTTAGGGTGCTTCTTACTTACTGTACTTACAATTGAATATTAAAAAAAACTCTAACGCAAGGGCCAATGATCCCACAATCTAGGGTGCTTACTGGTCACTTTCCGATATAGAGTACAAGTCAAAGCACCATTGACCTTACTATCAGGGGCACTTTTTTGTCGCTATATTTATCAGTACAAAAAATATAATAATAACGCTAGAGAAGCTCAATAAATAGTTAAGGGTGCTTACTACTTACTTTATTTATAAATAGAATAAATAAATGATCCAAGCTTTAATTACCACACAACATGAAACGCTCGATAGTCACTATGTTTATTAATTCAATCCTTAATCTACTTTTAAAGTATTGAAAAATAAACATGCAAGCGCCAATGACCACACAACTGAGGTCTCTTAGTAGTCGTTCTCTGAAACAATAAAATAAATACTATCAAATTGCAAGAGCAAATTACTACACTACCCAAGGCACTGTCTAGTCACTTTATTATTTAGTATTAAGCATAAAATTGTAACGCAACTACCAATCACTAAACAACCTAAGGCACATACTGGTCACTTTTTTTATTATTAAAATCAATTGAATAGTGCAGGATTTTTATCATTGGAGTTTGTATTTTAATTGCCAATTTCGTTACTAATCTTTACTCCATAAATAATATTTTTACTACTAAACAGAATTCTAAAATCAGCTTTTTTGTTACATTTTGAGTTTTTTTCCTTACTGTGGTACCTAACAAAAACTTTATTTGCACAAACTTTTTTATTTTTAATACTAACCTTTTTTCCAAACAAAACTTAAAAAAGTATCTTATTTCTTTTCACAGTATCACTAATAACTCTATTTTTGTAGTAAGCTGCCATTTTAACTCTTTCTGCCCAGAATTTGTTACGTACTCTCACCTTTTTTAAGTAAACATTTAGGCGTATCTTGAAGATCCTTGTTAAACTTTTTGGCGTTTTATCTAACTTATGAACGTTAGGTCAACACTGTTCAACAGAGATACCACTTTCATTTAAAAACTTTTGTATAATAATCTCTTAACAAAGTTAGATTTTTCTCCAGTTTTTTAGAAAACAAGTAAGTCATCTACAAAAAGATTATAGAATCCAGTTAGATTTTTGTCAGATAGTATATGTAAGCTAAAATCGTTTTTATTTCTCACATTTATTGATACATGTATCAAAATATTCATATTAAGCTCTTGCTTTTTCTTTTAATCCTTTTTACAACACTTCATTTAGTTTTGAAACCTTGTTAAAACCATTCTCATAGTCTTTTGTCTGCTTGACATGAACCTTAGATCTGACTTGACCGTTAAAAAAGGCTATCTTAACATCCATTTCATGTACGATTAAACTATTGTGACAACAAAAGGAAAGTAAAATTTTCAAAGCTTGCATTTTTGCTACTTGTAAATAGGTATCATTAAATTAGTTATTTTGCTGACTTCATTTTACTACTTACCAAGCTTTGCAAGCAGTTATTAAAAAGCTGGGTACTATACTATTTTTCTGTTTGAATTCAACGCTGCAGGCAAAATTTTCGTTATTAAGATTATAATAATAATATGTATCATTACGACTGTAAATATTTGTATTGTTATAATTTACTTGTTGAACATTATTTTGATGAGCCTAAAAATATCTTTAAAAAAGGTTCTAGCCTGCTTTGTTAGTAGACTAATAAACTTTATCTTCCTGTAGATGGTAACTGCGAAGCAAGATTCATATGTCAGTTCTGATGGTACAAGGTAGCTAGAGTGTTGGGATACAGTATTTTCCTACACTTAACGGCTTCTAAAATTATCTGTAAAGTGCCAGCAAAGGTCTTTAATACGTTCAACATGATGTTGGCCTTAAATACATCGGGTAAAGCTCACATATGCCTTATGGCCCACTATTTCTAGATATAATTTTCAATAAGGCTGTTGATATTCAGGAATATTTTAAGAAGTGTCTTCTATTCTTTCTGCTTTAGTGCATTAATTAATTAATGAGTTAAAGAACTTTTCTGTGAAAATTGCGATCAGTTTTTTCCTTTTTTATTCGAAAACTGTAAATGTTCGTAATGTGCTAAGCGGAATCTTTTGAGGTAGTAAAATATAATATCAAATGGTTTAATAGATCATCTTAATGTGCTAAATCTTTACTCGTCTAGACATTTTCTTTCTCTGCCTTTTAGCCTGAAAATGACAGTTTTTAAANCATTTATGCGTATCTTCAAAATCCATCTTATACTTTTTTAGCGTTTTATCTAACTTATAAATGTTAGGTCAACACTATTCAACAGAGATACCTCTTTCACTTAAAAACTTAGTTACATCCTCAAGTATATATTCCTTATCAGTATTATATCTTAATTTTTTCATTTGTTGCTCTGTTTTACTAATAATTAAGTAAACATCGTTGACAAAGCAACATCTGTAACATCTATTCATCTTTTTATTTAATTCAAGAAACCTAGGGAACTTTACTTATATCATCAATAAAATTTAATAAATATTTTTCGCCATCCAAACCCGTAATAACCATTTAAATTGAAATGTCAAATATCCACAATATCTTTTGCCCTTGATCTGCTATCATAAAATGGACAATTGTGCATTTTATTTTCCAAAAAAGTTTTACATTTAAAAAAATTGGACTTTTACCCTCTCGGAGAATCATACAGCAGATGGGTTTATCACACATTTTTTTTTTAATGAATAATATTAGCATGACCCACTGCTCTATGCAATTTTTTTTCTATTAACTCACTGTTTATCATTACATTGAATCACTTTTCATCGTTTGACTCATGTTATAATAAATATCATTATTTTTAATAGCTGATGCAGCTAAATTTTATTTGGATCAAAAATTTGTCAATATTAACTGTTGAAACAATTTTTTAACTAAATTTACTTTTCTGTTACTTATTATAATTCTATCTATCTCTCTTACGTAAGAAACATTTCTCATGGTATTAATTATTTTCATTAACACTTCATTTTCGCCTAATCTTAACAACTTTTACATAAATAAGCTCTTTTAATTTAATAGATTAGGAAAGTTTTTATTGTATTTTACAACATAATCTGAGCAACCGCTATCAAGTAACCATTCAACCTTACTGGAAAAGCTGTTTACTTTAACACACGACTTAATAAGTCTGTCCTTTAATATCGCATTCAAACTACATACGTTATTGTCTTCGTGTTAAAACTTTTAATTATTCTGCTGCTAACCACCTCGTCGACGATATTGACTAGAGCCTGTACCACCTCTAAGATCTCAGCTCTGTTCACCATGATGATGCTACTGACATTGTCGTTGTTTTTGTTAGCATCTGCCTCCTTGCTGCTAAGCACTACCTTGCTTTCATGTATAGTTGCTTTGTCTTAGTCTCACATATCGTACCTTAAAATTTCCATATTTTTCTCTTTCAAAACAAGCTTTTCCTTCGTTTAATCAGTTTTTGATGTCCTTGAGTTGTTTGCGTTTCCATCTTCCTTTTTTTAATTCAAATATTTATATTTTACTTTTTGCATGATCAACTGTCTTATTAAATTCTTTAAATACAATTATTAATAAACCAATAAAAATTAACGAATTTCAAAGCATTTTTATCATGTTGTTTAATTTTTTTCTTTTACTAACATTCTGTCTTTGCCCTTACTCAAGTCACTCCTTCGTCACACTTCTCTAATTTTAGAATCAGTGCGACTCTTTTCTTTAAACACTTTAAATCTCTTCTATCGAACTCTATCATCAGAATACTTTTCATAAGGCTTTTAGAGGCAAAGATAAGAAAATTTAAAAAAAATTATATTCGAGTGTGGTTTTTCCAAAAGTTAAGAAAGTGCCAGACAGCTATAGGTTAGGTGTGTCTAGTTTGTTACCACTTAACTTACACCTTAAATGTTAGGGTCAGTGATACCTCCTCAAAAGTATAAGGCACTACAAAAATTAGTTACAAAACTAACAGCTACGAACAAAAAAGCGTGAATGCTGTTTACAAAATAAACTGAAGTGTTGAGTCGAGTTTTTCAAGAAACGTCAAATTAAGGTATACGGTTCAGTTGGGAGGTACTTCAAAATTTTGAGGAACAGTGGCTCCAAGTTAACGATATTCGACGTTTTGGAAAATACGGTAATTTTCGAATGCGCTAGTGTTAAGAATATCTTTGTCAGTTACTAAATAAAACATAAGAAAGCATAATAAAACCAAGTCACTGGCAGTATAGGTTAGGAATAAGGCAAGAGAAAGAACAATCAAGCAACAAAAATATGAAATATATGTTACGAATCCAAGTCGCATATGTATATACGTACCCACGGAAAAAAACAAAAAATAGACAAGATTACATCACTTAAGTAGGATACTTCCTCCGTAGCAAGAGTGAGACTTGAAATATCCTAATTACGTTTATGTCCTATGATTCTAACTCTGAAGTTCGAGCAGGTTCAACATGATGAACAAAATTTTAGTATCTAGTAAAAATTTCTCATAAATGAAGCAATTACCTGCAATAAGTTGTACGATTTTTAAGCTACAGTGGTAAGTTATAACTTAAACAGCTTTTTAGATCTTTGTAGACAAATAAAACGTAAGAAAATTTTTACTGAGGTATTTAGTTAAACAATAAATAAATATTGACTAGGTTCTATTGGCTTCCTTAATCAATAAAATAAATAAAATAACCCAAGTGCCAGTCAATACACAACCTAGGATGCTTCCTGCTTACTGTACTTACAATTAAATATTAAAAAAAAACTATAACACAAGGGCCAATGAACCCACAATCTTGGGTGCTTACTGGTTGCTTTCCGATATAGAGTACAAGTCAAAGCAACATTGACGTTACTATATGGGGCACTTTATTGTCGCTATATTTATCAGTACAAAAAATATAATAATAACGCTAGAGAAGCTCAATAAATAGTTAAGGGTGCTTACTACTTACTTTATTTATAAATAGAATAAATAAATGATCCAAGCTTTAATTACCACACAACATGAAACGCTCGATAGTCACTATGTTTATTAATTCAATCCTTAATCTACTTTTAAAGTATTGAAAAATAAACATGCAAGCGCCAATGACCACACAACTGAGGTCTCTTAGTAGTCGTTCTCTGAAACAATAAAATAAATACTATCAAATTGCAAGAGCAAATTACTACACTACCCAAGGCACTGTCTAGTCACTTTATTATTTAGTATTAAGCATAAAATTGTAACGCAACTACCAATCACTAAACAACCTAAGGCACATACTGGTCACTTTTTTTATTATTAAAATCAATTGAATAGTGCAGGCACCAATAAGCAAATAACCCGGGGCGCTAAAAGTTTACTGTATTTATCAATAAAATATATAAAACCTATTACGCAAGCGCAAATGATTGAACAACGTAGAGTGGTGCTAGTGGCCTATTCTAATTACCAAAATGAATGAATTAACGAATTTGCAAGCAAACCAAACAATTTGTATTACTTATCTGTCACTTCATTTCTAAATCAAAATAATAAAATAACGTAGGGACCAATCACCGTATTATCTAAAGCACTTACTAGTCACTGTATTTATTAATGGAATATACAAAAATAATAACGCATGTGCCAATCTCTGCACAACCCAGGGTGCTAACTAGTCAATTTATGTATTAAAAAGAAACAAAAACAGTAAAAACGCAAGTGCTTGCTGGTCGCTAAATTCAGTGCTTACTGATTAGTTGTCTAGTTATTGAAATAAATAAACTAAAAACACAAGTGACAAACACCAAACTTACCATAGCGCTTTCTAAAGGCTTTATGTATTGGTAGATTTCATAAATTAATAACGCAAGCAAAAATCATTACACGACCCAAAGTGCTAACTAGTTGCTTTACTTATAAATTGAACACATAAGATAATAACACAGGTGCCAATTACCACACAACCCGGGGCACTAACTGACCGCTTTATTTATAAATAAAAATAGTTATCTAACGCAAACACCAAGCAGAACACAAACCTTGGCGCTTCCTCTGTATTTATTCCTATAATAAATAAAATAACGCAGGTACCGCTTACTACATAACCTAGGATGCTTCCTGCTTACTGTACTTACAATTAAATATTAAAAAAAAACTATAACACAAGGGCCAATGAACCCACAATCTTGGGTGCTTACTGGTTGCTTTCCGATATAGAGTACAAGTCAAAGCAACATTGACGTTACTATATGGGGCACTTTATTGTCGCTATATTTATCAGTACAAAAAATATAATAATAACGCTAGAGAAGCTCAATAAATAGTTAAGGGTGCTTACTACTTACTTTATTTATAAATAGAATAAATAAATGATCCAAGCTTTAATTACCACACAACATGAAACGCTCGATAGTCACTATGTTTATTAATTCAATCCTTAATCTACTTTTAAAGTATTGAAAAATAAACATGCAAGCGCCAATGACCACACAACTGAGGTCTCTTAGTAGTCGTTCTCTGAAACAATAAAATAAATACTATCAAATTGCAAGAGCAAATTACTACACTACCCAAGGCACTGTCTAGTCACTTTATTATTTAGTATTAAGCATAAAATTGTAACGCAACTACCAATCACTAAACAACCTAAGGCACATACTGGTCACTTTTTTTATTATTAAAATCAATTGAATAGTGCAGGCACCAATAAGCAAATAACCCGGGGCGCTAAAAGTTTACTGTATTTATCAATAAAATATATAAAACCTATTACGCAAGCGCAAATGATTGAACAACGTAGAGTGGTGCTAGTGGCCTATTCTAATTACCAAAATGAATGAATTAACGAATTTGCAAGCAAACCAAACAATTTGTATTACTTATCTGTCACTTCATTTCTAAATCAAAATAATAAAATAACGTAGGGACCAATCACCGTTTTTTCTAAAGCATTTACTAGTCACTGTATTTATTAATGGAATATACAAAAATAATAACGCATGTGCCAATCTCTGCACAACCCAGGGTGCTAACTAGTCAATTTATGTATTAAAAAGAAACAAAAACAGTAAAAACGCAAGTGCTTGCTGGTCGCTAAATTCAGTGCTTACTGATTAGTTGTCTAGTTATTGAAATAAATAAACTAAAAACACAAGTGACAAACACCAAACTTACCATAGCGCTTTCTAAAGGCTTTATGTATTGGTAGATTTCATAAATTAATAACGCAAGCAAAAATCATTACACGACCCAAAGTGCTAACTAGTTGCTTTACTTATAAATTGAACACATAAGATAATAACACAGGTGCCAATTACCACACAACCCGGGGCACTAACTGACCGCTTTATTTATAAATAAAAATAGTTATCTAACGCAAACACCAAGCAGAACACAAACCTTGGCGCTTCCTAAGAACTATATTGATTAATTAATAATTCAAGAAATAATGCAAGCTCCCAAGACCACAAGACATAACCACTAACAAGCCACATTACTTATAAATGAAACAAACAGAGTAATTACGCAAGNTCATAGATTGGTGCTTACAAGTCACTTTATTAATTAATAAGATAAGTAATTTGTGAGCACAAGCCTCAATTGCCACAGAACCTAAAAAGCTTACTAGTTTCCTTATTTATAAAGCAAGCTTATTCATTAATAATGCAATAGTAAATTATTGTTCAACGCAGGTCACTTGTGGTCAGTTTTTTTAATAAATAAAACTGAAAAAAAAAAATACTCGAGCACAATTCAACACAAAATTCTAAATAATATTTAGCCGCAAGCCTTATTAATAAAATAAACACAATAAAAACATAAGTAACTAATTACCTTTTCACCTAGTGCGCTTATTAGGCGTTTTATGTATTTAATTATACATATAATGAATCTAATAATGCATCCACCTGTCACCACACAACTAAGGGTGCTCACTAGATGCTTTATTTATTATTAAAATAAATCAAATAATGCAGGCATCAATAACCACACAATACAAGTCACTAACATTTAACTTTCTTAATTATTACAATAATAACAATAACAATCCAAGCGTTAAATACTTCACTACACAGGCTGCTTTTTTTGGCTGATTACTTGTCTTAGTTATGGATTTATCAAGATTATCTTTCTTCCCTAGCTTGGATTGATATGGACTTGTGTAACTTGTTTGGGAGCAGTCTTAATTAATCGCGATTTGAAGAGAATGTTAAAGTTTTCAATAGCCTCCAAGGTAATAATTTGTGACGAGAGGAACATTTTGAAATTTTCTCAGGTGAATGGTGGAACCATACTACCTAGAAATTTCTGTCAATTTTCATTTGTCCCCACATAAAATTTGCAAACGATGACAGATATAAACAGATCTTCTGACCGAAAGTCTCAACCTAATACTAAAAGAGATTCCCTAGGACTTAAAATTTTCTTAGCAAAACGTCTCGATTCACTACCAAACTCAGACTTTATAGGTTTGTTTGCTTACATACGTTGAAGATAACAATTATTATTTTAACGGTGACTGTTGTAATAGCTAACAAAAGCTTGCTAAGCTACACTATACTGTTCACCTACTAAAGGTGTAGACTTAACCACATCGAACGCTTTACCACTAAGGTAAGTACGTAGTTGGTGAAACTTAATATCATCCATGTCAGTCTTACGGTGTACTAACGATCTAAAGATATCTTGGAATTCCTCTTAATTTTTTTATGTTCCAAACAACTTCGGAAGTTTTATGCGCGAAAGATAAAAGCAACTAGAGTGTTGACCTATAAAATTTTGAGAATCGCTATTATTATTAGAAAGATAAATGGGCATATTCCTAATAAACTTAACAAAATTTCTTCAAATTAAATACTACAGATCCTCTATCTTTTAGTATAACTCTGTCATAAAGTACAAGGGTTGATTATTCATATTATTGAGTTTCATCATTTTCTCGTGATTATAATTAAATCTCCCCAATAACTATCTAAAACTTTAATTGGAGTCCCCACCTTTCTTTGAGTCCTTTTCTCAATTCCCGATTTTCTAAAATTCGCTTTCAATTACTAATTTTTAAATAAAGCTAATGTAATTTTGGTATAAAGCCTACCTTGCGATTTTCAAAGTAACAGCAAGACACGAAAAGGTAGCAGAAACATTAATAGAGATCTATACACTTTTACGCAATTAAACCTGAAGTAAAGTTAAAATTAACTTTTTCATAAGATACTTAAAAATTTTGTTTTAACTAAAATTAATTTAACAGCAAAGTAACATGACGTTTTAACCTTCAAGAGTTGCAACGTCGTCGAATATGGTCTGCAAAATGTAGATGACCTACTGCTGGGATCAGCAATGAAGCAGAAGGTGGGTTAAACAGGCAGCTGTAAGCACGTGCAGGAGTGTCAATGCCGTTGTTTAAGGATGAGACGAGTTAGCCACTGGTGCAAAAAGCAGATGTTCTTGTGGAAGCTTGTAGCAAGCTTTTGTTTTATCACCACTGTTTACAAAAAAAAAAAAAAAAAAAAAAAACGATTGTCTGTATGGAGGTTATTTGTAAGATTTTAGAAAGCCACGAGCATAAATATAGGCGTTGGACAAGCTATGCGTAGAGAACTTGTGCTTCAAGCTTCTTCTAGGACGATGGCAGTAGGTTTCGTCATCGTAAGTGGTAAGCGTTAAAGCTCATTTAGCTGTAAACCGGAGAAACAGTGATACTTTTGTTAAGTGTGTGCATCATGTGTCTCACGGCTTGCAGCAGCAACAAATAAAAGACGCTATCTCTTGGTGTTGGTATAGTAAGTGTGTTAAGCTCACTCTTCCCACCCACAACAGTAGAACAGCAGCGCCAACGAAAAGTCTGCTTACTAAGGCTCCTCCAGCCTACAGCAAAAGCAGCAGCAAAATAGCGCTCCTCTTTAACGTTTGTGTGAGCACGTGTGTCAAGCTTGCCGGCGCTTACAAGTCAATGTAATTATTAGTTAAGTATATAAAAATAATTACGCAAGCGCCAATATCTAAATAACTTGAGGCACTAACTGTTCAATTTATTAATTAATAAGACAAATAAAGTTAAGTAAAATAGATAATTACCGCAGAACCTAAAGCATTACCACTTTAATTTTAAATTAATAGAGTTAACAAGAAATTAAATAAGTGTTAGCCACTACACAACCCCAGACGCTCACTGGTCACAACATTTTACAATAAAAATACATTAAATGATAACGCAAGCGCCAGTTACCACACAACCTGGGGCACTTACTGGTTGGTTGTCTACTTAATAAAATAAATACAACTAAAGCACGAGCGACAATCACCACACTTTCTGAGATGCTTTCTAATCGCTTTATGTACTAGTACAATAAATAAATAAATAACTTAACACTTAATTATTACATGACTTTAAGCGCTTACTAGTCACTTTAATAATTTATTTAATACACAATGTAATAACTAAAGAAACGATCACCACTTAAATCAGGGTGCCAACTAAGTTCTTTATTTATGAGTGAAATAAATTATACAACGCGAGCGCCAATCACTACACAACCTTGGGTGCTTAAAAAGCGCTTTGTTTGTTAATAAAAAAAATTCTTTAAATAACGAAATCGCCAATTAACACACAACATAGAGCCCTCACTAGCTGCTTTATTTATTAGAGAAAAAAATAAAGAAATTACGCAAGATCAAATCACTGCATAACATGTGCTTTTACTTGTCACTTTTTTTCATTAATAAATTTCAGTATAAAAATACGCAAGCGTCAAGCACAACTCAACCCCAAGCGTATTTGCCTTGCTCTATTGAATAAAAAAATATGTGACTTTCGTAAGTGCGAATTATCACATATCTAAAGTACTAACAGATCACTTCATTAACTATTAAGACGAATCTAATAATGCATACGCCAGTTACCACATAACCTAGGATGCGTATTATTTGCTTTATTTAATAATCAAACAAACAAAATAACGCGGGCTTGAATTAAATTATTACATGCTACAAGACACTTAGTTTTTACTTTTATTCCTAGTTAAATAGATACAATACTAATGCTAGCTTTATTTAAAACACTATCTAGGGTGCTTTTCAGTCATTTTATTTGTTTTTGATTAAATAGGAAATTATGGTAACCTCCAATCAACATTCATAGATTGGTGCTTACAAGTCACTTTATTAATTAATAAGATAAGTAATTTGTGAGCACAAGCCTCAATTGCCACAGAACCTAAAAAGCTTACTAGTTTCCTTATTTATAAAGCAAGCTTATTCATTAATAATGCAATAGTAAATTATTGTTCAACGCAGGTCACTTGTGGTCAGTTTTTTTAATAAATAAAACTGAAAAAAAAAAATACTCGAGCACAATTCAACACAAAATTCTAAATAATATTTAGCCGCAAGCCTTATTAATAAAATAAACACAATAAAAACATAAGTAACTAATTACCTTTTCACCTAGTGCGCTTATTAGGCGTTTTATGTATTAATAAAATAATTTATAAAATAACGCAAGCAGTAATTACCACATAAAACATGTCGCTTAGTTTTTGTTTGCCTTACTGTAATTATTATTATAATAATAATAATAATATTCAGGGCACTTACAGATCGCTGTATTTATTAATAAAATAATCTAGAATAACAACCTTAAAGCTTATACTCACACTAATTGGTGCGCTTACAACACGTAATAAAATAAATAGTATAACGCAGGTGTCCATATTCACATAACTTAGGACGCTTAAAAGTTCTTGTATTCATAATAAAATACTCAGAAATGATAACGCAAACCCAAATCATAATACAATCCAGAGTGATTCTGTTGACCTTTTTAGTTTTAAATTAAATAAAAGAACGTAGGCACCAGTCACAATATTACCTAAGGTACTCACAAGTCACTGTGATAATTAATTAAGTACATAAAAATAATAACGCAAGCGCTTACATTCAAACCATCTCGGTCATATCTGCTCAATTTATTGATCACTAAAACAAACAAAGTTAAAACACAAGCACTTAGTACCGTAGGACCTAGGGCGTAATTGATTGAATTTTTACTTAATTAAAAAAATAAAGCAAGGACCCATCACTACACAACCCAAGACGCTTACTCGTCGGTAAACTTAATAACAAAATACATTAAATAATTATGCAAACACCAGTTATCACACAATTTGGGGTGCTTACTGGCTAGTCTTCTACTTAATAAAATAAATACAATTGAAATACAAGCACTAACCACCGCAATTTCTGAAGCGCTTTCTGATTGCTTTATGTATTAGTATAATGAACAGAGAAATAACAAAAAGTGTAATCATAATACGACCTAGGGCACTTACTAGTCTCTTCTTTTATTTATTGAATTCATGATATAATAACACAAGCACCAATAACCACAAAAATCATGGCACTGACTAACTGCTTTAATTATCCATGAAATAAGTTATACAACGTCAATACCGATTATCACAAAACCACTTACTTAGCGCTTAGTAAGCGCTTTATTTATTAATGAAATGATTTTGAAATTAAGGCAAGTGCCAATCATCACACAACATAAAGTGAGTTACATGCTGCTTTATTTATTAGTGGAACAAATAAAGAATTTACGCAAGACTCAATCACTGCACAACATGTGCTTTGACTAGTTGCTTTTCATCGTTAATAAATTAAATTATGAAAATAGGCAACCGCCAAGCACAACACAGCTCTTAGAGGTCTTTATTCGCTTAATTCAATAATTGTAGAAATAACTAAGGCAAGTGCTCATTTATCCATAATATAAGGTGCTTACAGGTCGTTCCATTTATTAATAAAATAAATTTAATAATAAAAGCACCACTTGCCACACAACTAAGAGCTTTTACTAGTATCTTTATTTATTAATAGAAAAAATAAAATAACACAGGCGCCAATCATCACATAATACAGGTCACTTAGTTTTTGCTTTACTTACTTGTAAAATAAATACAACAAGAACCCAAACTTTTTTCCCTCACTATCTNGTGCAGAACACAACACAATCTAAGACATCTACTAAGCAGGATATAAATAAATGAAAGGACAAAATAGAAACACAAGAACTAACAACAAGCGGTTACTGATTAATTCATTCAATAATGAAATAAGTAGAATATCGCAAGCGCCAGTCACATTACAACACATGTCTCCTACTGTTCGCTGTGTTTATAATAGAAATATATAAATTAATAACGCAAGCACTTATTACCACACAGCCTAGGATCCTGACGAATCATTTTATTTGTTGATAAAATAAATAAAACAATACCGCAAGCTCCAATTACCACACAACTTAAAAATAAAAGTAATCACTTTCATTATTAATGAAATATTAAAAATAAATAAGCAGGCACCAATTACCATGCTACCCAAAGTGCTAGTCGCTTTTTTGATTGAAAAAGTATGTTCAATAATGCAAGCGCTAATCACCACACATTTCGAAGTGCTTACTGGTCCTATTATTTATTAACAGAATATATAAAAAATAACGTAAGTACCAATCACTACACAACCTAAAATACTTACTGGTCGCTTTACACATAAATAACATGAAAAAAATGAGAACTTAAGCACTAATTAATGATTACCACACTGCCCAAGTTTATTACTGATCGCTTTACTTACGAGTTCACTAAATACAGTAATAACGCAAGTGCCAATCACCATACAACCTAAAACGCTTACGGGTTGCTTATTTTTTAATGAAATAAAGAAAATGATAACGGAAGTGACAATTACTATGCAATCCAGAGCCCTTACAGATTGCTTTATGTTTTAATAAAATAAATGAAATAACTTAAGTGCTTAACGGCACAAATCCTAGGGCACTAATCATTTATAAAAAACGTTTAATAATAATACAAACACCAACTACCACACATCTTTTGGCACTTACTGTCTCTTTTTAGTTAATTAATTAAATAAAATAATAACGCAAACGTTAATGACAACACAACCTATGATGCAAATTAAATGAAAAATAAAAAAAAAAATGAAATAAGGAAAATGGAAACAAATGAGAATAATTAAAAGAAACAAGCCAGGGGGTATAAATGGGTCATGGGATCCACGGTAAAAACAAAGTTCTTTTAACATGAAATGAGTGCCGAAAAATAATTAAACATGAGATGTATGTCAAAAAACATCATAAAATAAAGAAACACAAATTACTCAGGTAACAAGGGGGTCATGAGAATCGTAGCAAGAATGAAGCTCTATGAGAACAAGTACTGCATTTATGTAATCCAGTAAAACAAAAACTTGGAAAACAAATAAGAAAAAAAAAATTAGTTCAGTACTCACGATGGCTGAACATAAGTACGTCGTGAATAAGTACACGTTGGTTCAACTTCGTGAGTACGTCGTGCATAAATACAGTACTCATGAAGTTCAATCATCGTGAGACGAAACTAACTTCTTTTCTTTTTTTTTCCTTTTCAAGTTTTTGTTTTACTGAATGACATAATTACAGCACTTATTCTAATAGAGCTCCGTTTTTCCTATGAGTCTCATGACCCGCTTGTTACCTGAGAAATTATGTTTCTTTATTTCATAATGTTGTTTGACATACATCTAATAATAAATTATTTTTCGGCACTCATCTTATGTGTGAAGAACTTCTTTCTTACCGTGGATTCGATGAATTATTTACACGCCATGGTTTGTTTCTTTCAATTTTTTCCATTGTCTTTTTTAATATCTTTTTCACGTCTTTTTTTATTTTATTTAATTTTTTTTTATTTTTCATCTCATTCCTTTTTTTGCTTTAATTTTCTTATAAATTTATTTTCTTTTTTTTCAATTTAATGTATTTTTGTTCATTTTTTTCTTTTTTTTAAATTTATTTGTTGAAAGATTATAATATTAATATTGTTAAAAGATTATATTCATGTTTTGTAAGGTTAACTAATTAATTCATTAATTACAAACTTTGTTTTTAGTAGCATACTCGTACATAGCAGTTTTAATGTAGACAATAAGTATCACAGTAGTCATAACACCTCTATAGCTTTGCGGCTTAAGTGCTTGTCTATCAATTTAAAGGTTTTGTGATGAATGCCAGGGCACTTTTTCTTTTGTTTTTTTTTTTTTTTTTTAGGGGTCAGAGACTTTCAGAATGCGTTTTACGTTTTATAAGAATCTGTTTTTTTTTTTTTTAATTCCGGCTCCCCAAGCGAGCGACATAGAGAACTTTGCTCTGAAAACCTCAATTTATTATTCAACCTGATGGAGAAATCACGTAAAATTGCATTTTTAAGGAAACGATTTGTTCAAAGCTCCCAATGGTTTGTATGATAGATTACTATTATATAAACCTATGAAATTCTAAAACTAATCCACAAGCCGTTTTTTTAATAAAATAATAATGAAAGGGTCAAGTGTTAATAGAAGCACATGTATAGGAGCATCCATATGAAAAAAATTATTGCCAGCGTTGCTGCATACTTGCGCTCCTCCTACTTCTCTAAACTTTTCCCCCGCTAACTATGATAAACGTTTTTAATTAAAAAAGTCAGCTTAGTCCTAAATGAAAAAATTATGAATAAATAAAACGCATTAAAAATTAATTAGTGTTTTTATAGAACCCGGTTTGAATAATCCATTGATGAAAAAATGGTAAAAAAAGTGTAAGACTGTTGAAAGGAAGTTTGAAAGCTTTGAAAAAAATAAAAAAATTGTAAGATCAGTTATTTATTAATTTACTCGAAAATTAACAAATTAATAAGAATTAAATGAATATTTAATAATGTATGAAAAGGCAGCTGCTACAAAAATACTGTATTTAAGTTTGGATGATAATTATTTGATTTGTAATAAAAAACAAGAAATATTTGATCAAATAAATAATCTAACAATTAATGTAATGTATTATCAAACCAAATTGATTTATAATCAGTAAATAAATATCAAAATCATAATTCAGTTGCAAACAACAGTATAAGTAGAAGAAATTGAAATTCTCATGTTGGGAGCGCTCGTAGCANGTGGAAGAAAAAAAAAATTGTAAGTTAAATAAAAATTATTGTGGGGAAGAGAATTATGATTTAATGAAACATTCATCGCATCGTGTGTGCTTTGATGGTTTAGTGTGAAGGAGATTGTGTAGGGGACTAATAATAAGAGTAACGGGAAAGAGGGAAATAAAATAAATAAGGAGAAACATCTAGTAAGCGACTTCCATTCCGTATAAATATGTCGTTTTTTGAATCCTATCCCCCCAAGCACACAACACTAAGAACTTCCTTCTAAAGAATAAGTAATGATGCTAGCTCCAACTACCGCAAAACTTGAAGCGTTACTAGTTGATTTTTTGATTTATGCCATGAGTACTATAAAAATTTAGGTTCAAATTACTACAATTTTACCAGGCACTTTCTCGTCGGTTTATTTATCAGTATAATACATAAAATAATAACGCAAGCATAAATCATCACATAATCTTAACAGCTCACTAGTCACTTTATTTATTATTCAAATAAATCAAGTAATGACGCAAACGCTCATCACTGCAAAACTTAAGGCATAATTGGTTACTCTTTCAATTCATAATTTAAGAAAAAAAACGCAATCGTAAGTGACCATACAAGCCAGGGTTCGTACTACTTGCTTTATCTATTACTGAAATGAATATTATCATAACGCAAGCATCAATCAGTACACAACTTAATGCACTCACTGGTACTTTTATTTATTAAAGAAATTAGTTAATAATAACAGCAATTATTGCACAACCAAAGGTGTTACTGGTCACTTTTTCAATTATTAAAATAAATAAAATGTTAAAAGCACAGGGCACCACACGACCCGGGGTGCTTACTGCTCGCTTTATTTATCAAAAAAAAAACTATAAATAAGGCAAGCACCATTTGATACTCAACCTAAAACGCTTACTGGTTGCTTTATTTATTAATAAAATAAACAAAATAAAGATGCAAGCAGCAGTTACTAAACTACCATGGGCAATTACTGGTCACTTTTTTTATAAATCAAAAAAATGCAATAAAAATGCGAGTTGCAATTATCAGACTGTCTAGGGCGTTTTCTGGTCGCTTTAATCATTTATTGAATAAGTGAAATAAGATGGCAAGCACCATTTAACACTCCACTCAGGGCACTTACTGGTCACTTGATATAATAATATGATGACTAAAATGTAAATGCCCATATCAATTACCACACAACCCAAATAGTTTACTGATTGCTTAAGTCATTAATAAAATGAATAAACTAAAAACACAATTACGAAGTATAACACTAGCAAGGCTGCATACTTGTCACTTTATTTATCACTTAAATGTTAAAAATTCAAAATGCAAGTGACAATGACTACACAACCTAGGATTCGAACTTAACACTATATTTATTATTAAATAAAATCAAATACTTTGGGTGCAGAACACAACACAATCTAAGACATCTACTAAGCAGGATATAAATAAATGAAAGGACAAAATAGAAACACAAGAACTAACAACAAGCGGTTACTGATTAATTCATTCAATAATGAAATAAGTAGAATATCGCAAGCGCCAGTCACATTACAACACATGTCTCCTACTGTTCGCTGTGTTTATAATAGAAATATATAAATTAATAACGCAAGCACTTATTACCACACAGCCTAGGATCCTGACGAATCATTTTATTTGTTGATAAAATAAATAAAACAATACCGCAAGCTCCAATTACCACACAACTTAAAAATAAAAGTAATCACTTTCATTATTAATGAAATATTAAAAATAAATAAGCAGGCACCAATTACCATGCTACCCAAAGTGCTAGTCGCTTTTTTGATTGAAAAAGTATGTTCAATAATGCAAGCGCTAATCACCACACATTTCGAAGTGCTTACTGGTCCTATTATTTATTAACAGAATATATAAAAAATAACGTAAGTACCAATCACTACACAACCTAAAATACTTACTGGTCGCTTTACACATAAATAACATGAAAAAAATGAGAACTTAAGCACTAATTAATGATTACCACACTGCCCAAGTTTATTACTGATCGCTTTACTTACGAGTTCACTAAATACAGTAATAACGCAAGTGCCAATCACCATACAACCTAAAACGCTTACGGGTTGCTTATTTTTTAATGAAATAAAGAAAATGATAACGGAAGTGACAATTACTATGCAATCCAGAGCCCTTACAGATTGCTTTATGTTTTAATAAAATAAATGAAATAACTTAAGTGCTTAACGGCACAAATCCTAGGGCACTAATCATTTATAAAAAACGTTTAATAATAATACAAACACCAACTACCACACATCTTTTGGCACTTACTGTCTCTTTTTAGTTAATTAATTAAATAAAATAATAACGCAAACGTTAATGACAACACAACCTATGATGCTTACTAGTCGCTGTCATCAATAGAAAAACATATAAAATAATAACACAAACGCCAGTCACCACACATCCCAGGGTGCTTACTAGTTGCTTCATAATTATTAAAATGTATGAAATGATGCAACTGCCCGTTACGTTACAACCTAGGGCATTTTCTGGGTACTTTTTTTTTAAATAAAATCAAGATAATAGAAACGCAAACGCTAAATACAACACTACAAGGGGCAACCTCTGCTTGCTTTGATTATTTACATTATAAATAAAATAGTAACGCTACACTTATTAGCACACAATCCCGAGCGTCTACTGGTCCTCTTATTAATTCATAAGATGATTATAATAAAAATTCAAGCAGCAATCACCACACAACTTAAAGTGCTTTATGCTCGCTTTATTTATTGATAAAGTACATAAAACAACGCAAGGCAGTAAGGTGGTTTATTTATAAAAAAAATTAATACTACAATAGTGAAAGTGACAATCAACACATAACTCAAAGCACCTACAGGTTGCTTTAATTATACATAAAATAAATACAATGATAACACAAGTGACAAGTACCTTATCATTTGGAGTTCTTACTGGTCGCTTTCTTGATTCATAAAAAGTACTTAATAACAAGGCAATCGCCAATTGTCACACAACTTAGGGCACTTACTGGTTAATTTAATAATCAGTTTATTATATTTCAAAAAATTCAAACACCAGTTACCACACAACCTACGGCTGTTTATTTATATCACTGTACCACACCTTAAAACCAAAGCAGTTATCTAAAGAAAAAATTTTAAAATTTTAATCTTATGTCCCACACCTAATACTCCTTAAAATAAATCCGATTCTTTCGTCCACAGTCTATTTTCTTTATATGA
>NW_019379494.1:11402-52279 GCF_000648655.2 Copidosoma floridanum
ATGGTTATCCCTTATAGTCTTCTTTATATAAAAAGAAAAAAAAATCGCAGAAAATATTTCGTCTATAAAATAACTCTTGAGTTAAAACGCGTTAAAACTATAATTGCAAAAAGTTACATATTTACATTACTTATATTTCCATGCATATCAAGTACTTGCACTCATAAATATACTTTATTCTCCGTGTTTTATATAGATAACTTTAAATCTTACTCTAAGATAAAATTATATTACGTGATTTATCTATAATATTTCAATCGTAGTTTTTCTGTACACATTAGATTTCATTGATCTTGATTTACATAAAAATAAGGTAGAAATAATCTAACACAAGTAAAGCAAATTTGGTTTAGATACAAAGTAGTTCAATTCTATTATAAGCGATCGAGAAAAATTTCTTCAATCATGTAATTTTTAAACTCCTTTTAGTGGTTTGTCTGTACATTTTTCTGATTCTGTTTGTTATTGTTGAAAGACATTCTCAAAAATTCTTCATAAGCCTCTGCTACCTTATCTGCCTCTTCGTCATTTTCCCAAGGACCTCTGCAATAAATTTGAAAATTAACAATAGGACTTTTGAAATTGCTAATTATTTTAATACGTAACTAAAATTGAATACTTACGCGAGCTCTTCTTCCAAATTTCCTTCTTCAAGAAACCTGCTTTCTTCTTCCGTTATTTCTTGGCCATCAGGACCATAAAATACTGGCTCGTCACTTACTTGTGAGCTAGACGGTTGCTTAGTTTCAATATCCCGCGATGTATGAGACAAACTTACACCCCAATTTCCACTCCTTAATTCACTCACGCTCGTTACCATTCGCCCAACGTGTGAATCTACCCTCCCTTGTATGACTAGATCCGATAATGTGCGCATAACTTGTTCCATTTCGTTTCGATTTCCACTGTTATCTCTTTCCAAAGTTTGGCCAGCCAACTAAAATTATTTTTCATTACATCATGAGTAGAGCTCGATATATTAGAATACTGATGCTATGAACATTTCTTTACCTTTAGAGCTTGACAAATATTTTTAGCTGATGTAGGAGCTGGATTTAGTAAGACAGTATTAATCAATCGAATAAGGAGTTTTCCTAATTCTGAAGCTGGAGTAGGTTCCATTTGTGTAACCAATTCAGCTAAAAAGAATATTAATCCATGACATTTTTTTTCAACGTCATCAGTGTGTTTTG
The DNA here is from genome assembly GCF_000648655.2 of Copidosoma floridanum. Next base: position 12,596 of record NW_019379494.1, read on the forward strand.
TTATTTGTTTCCAAGTCTCAGCCTGCTCTTCTGTTTTTTGTTTACACCTGTGAGTGATTGAGAATTTTATAAATACATAAATCTGAAATTGCTGAAATTTTGTTTAAAGTAAAATGCTTACTGGTTAAGTAATGTTTCTCTGAATGTTGACGTGGACTTATCTCCTGCTAGTGCTACTGTATCAAGGTGAGTGCAAAGCCGTGCTCCACTGTATCGAAAGTTACCTTCATTGAGCGACTGGAATAAACAAATTATTTTTAAAAATTTTCAAATTTTAATAAAATTATTATTTTACAATAATAAAGTACGCTACCTGCTGAATGATCATCTGAAAAATTTGTTCGCATTGGTTTGGTTGATCAAGAAAAGGATTGACAGTATCTACCAAATGGGCCACCAAGGAGTCGAATTTTCCAGGACTCAGTGTCAAAGTTCTCATTGCACTTTCCAATTGTATCAAACATGTAGGTAGATCAACAGGTCCAGTGTCCTGTCAAATTTTTCAATTATTAACACAAATATTACATCCAAACACCAAACTTTGGTTCAATATAATATATGTTTTAACACTACACCATACCAAACGTTTGTCTATGTAGTCTCCAGAACCTCCATCATATTGACCATAATCTTGATTATTAGAATACTGGTTGTAGTGCTGTTGATAGGACTGTCCCCGATACCCCGCATCTGAATATTGATGGTGATGGTAGTTTTGAGAAGAACCAGATTGCTGCCAGTGGCTCTGGTTTCTTTGAATGTTCATAGTTTGATGAACGTTTTGATCCTGGCGCGCTAGTTGGATACGATTTTGCACAGAAGATATAGGCCCGAATCCAGTACTCATCTGGGATGGCTAGGGTATTTTCATGCAAAGAATTAAAATTTTCTCTAGATACCAGATACATAAAGGCAAGTGAGAAATTGTTTAGTCACTTACAGGGGTGAATGCTTTTGGAACAAATTCAGCAGCATCAGCAGAAAGAACAGAGTTTCTGACGATGTCGCTCAAATTTCCTAAAATATTTCAATTCAGTCAAATAAAAAATTAGTTCAGACTAATCAACCACCCTCTACACTCGGCATCAATCTGGTCCCAAATAAACAACATTTCAACATGTACGCATCTACATGCGAGCGTATACATGTTATACGTGCATTGATATTAAAAAAAAAAAAGACCTATCAATAAAGTCAATGACTTTGGGAGCTGGTTGGCCAGCCCGCGAGGGGGTAAGTAGGTACAAGTAACACCCATACCATTAAGGTGACCAAAATGGAAAGCACACTTAATGATATCGTACCGTGAGGCTGCTGAACTTGGGGTCGGAAGGATTGCTCGTTGGAGGCTGGCCGGGCACCACGACCGCGTCCCCGGCCCACGCACCGTTCGAGCTCGGCGTCTCCTGGGCCACCTCCGTCTGGGTTGCCGTGCTGATGCTGCATGGCCGCGGAGCGTACTGCTGGGCCTCAGACGTATGTTTTCCCACAAAGACTATATATATATAGCGCTCCGGGATGTGCGACCCTAATATATAGTCACCCTAGGACCGAGGCTGTCGCACAACGAAGATGAGGTTAGTTGTCGATGCGAATCTGCAGCTGCACAGAGCGTTCCGAAATTGACGGCACATGCACATGCACACTCTATGCTGGCTGTGTACCTGTGTATATTTAGGTATACCTGTATCTGCTGCCCTGCTGCAGGGAAATAAAATATTATGGTTTTTAAAGGTTAAGTACTTACTTTTATAATAACAAAGTAAAAACACTAGCGAGCTACCACCTACCAGGTCAGACATCAACCGAGGATGCTGGGCCAGATTGGGCTGAAGTGCCAGACTCGAAAAATTTAATCGAAGCGCTTTTACGTGGACATGATGTAAGTAAGTCTAAACACCTATAAAAATATGTATCCCCCAAATCCTAATCCCCATCAGAAGGTACAACTTAAGGGAGCCTGATGGTAACCCTACATTGTTATAACTACACAAAACTTTGAAAGTTAGCGATTTAAAAAGATAATTTTGCTAATTAAGTATGTGCTCCTAAATGTATTAATATATAATAATGAAAATAATTGTGAAAGTACAAATATACCTATTAGTTATCATTTGACGTTTTTATTTTTTAATTTTATTTATATGTCCTCTACTATTATTTTAACAACAAAATATCGTTTAATTGTATACCGTTTTTTGTGAATGAGGGAAAAACACCTATTTTTATACAGAGGTGTGCATCGTTGAAAAAAAATTTTAAAGTACGTGTCTATAGGTGGTGTGTTTTTTCATTTTAATTGAACCTTAAATTTATACCTTTTTATTCTTTTTATTTTTTAATTTTTGTCCCGTTAGATGGCGCTGATGCTGGTCTCAAAGTTATACGTTATGTTATACCAAACAAAGCAGACGACCGTAGTGTTACACTACTACCAATGTACATACACTATAGTGTGTACTACTACCACCACAGTGGTAGACCACCACAGTGTACTGTTTTCGAAATAAACAAAACATATATTATATAAATTGCGTGGTGAAAAAGCACATATATATATATAGATGATGGTGCTATAGCTCGCCTGCCATATCCACGTATATATTGATACACACTCACAGCAGTGATACCAACTAACCGAATAGTTTTCGGGTTGGTATGCCAGTGCTCGCTGCGCTGGAGTCCCCTTAAGATAAAGGTGTGTGCACTGCGCATGCTCAGCTAGCTCTTAACTCCTCTGGCGACCGACAGAGGGCCAGTGACGTGAAATCATGAGGCGGGAAATTTTAAATAAAATCGTCTGAGTAATATCACTTTATGCGCTTCTACTGTCTGACTTTGTATAAATATTTTATATAAATTTACCTTAATTGCCTCGAAAAATCGTTTATACGTAGATACATAGTAAAGACTCAGGCAATACACTGATATCCCTGCAATTAAAATATGAAAAATTAATTTCACAGTGAACATGACACACGGGTGTCTCAGTTTAGAGACTATCGAGCATTACTTGCCTGTATACTATACCTCTTATATCTACCCGCAAATAGTTTTTAATTTTTTGTACAATACTGAGACATGTAAAGTTTTAATCATTCGCATAAGAACACGTCACCCAGTATTTTTTTTCAATGCATAATAAGGTTGGTATTTTGTGGACTGACTTCAGATAGCGTAAAATAATATTTAATTTTGCATCTTTTTGAATTTACTTAACACTTAAATGAGTGATGGATTTTCTTGGTGTATAATGTTTTTTGACGAATTAAATATAATATAGATTTTGTCAAATCGAGTGATGTACAATGGACAAAACTAAATATATAAAATAATATTATCATAGAAAAAAAAGCAATACATACTTTTCAAAGGTAACACAAACTTTCTTGCCACACGTATTTTATGTTTTAAGTTTGAATAAAAATTGTAACTTTGAATTCTTGTTTTGTCAAGAGACTTTGTAGATTGAAATAATAATCAGTGCCAATAAACGTCTATAATAATGATAGAAATGAGATTGATTGATTTGATTGGTTGATTTGTTTATTAAAATTTTAGGGGCTACGGGGCAGAATCTCTCAACTGTCCAGTTACACAGAAGAGCTACAAAATAAAAATAAAATAAATTAAATAAGTATAAAATAAAACAAAANAAATAAATTAAATAAGTATAATAAAAAATAAAACAAAATATAAAGTAAAGTTAACAAAAATTAAAGAAATATCGTGATAAAAAGTAAGGTAAACAAGTAAGGGAGAAAATTAAACCAATACAAAAACAACAACAACGAGCAATTAAAGGCATAAGAATAGAAACACTGATAATGTGGTGCATAATAAGATAGAGAATTACTTCTCATGATTATCTGTAGGAAAACATTTTTGAAACCATAATTTTATTGAAGGCAAAGATAATTCTCAGTTAAAAAAATTTTTTCAAGGTATCACATAATATTTCGGTCTTCCCGACATAATTTTTCCGAAAATCAAGATGAGAAAAAATTGTTTGTCTCGCGCACACGTACCTACAGCTTTTATATGAAACATTATGTAACAAAAAATTGTTGGGAACGAAAAACTAAATGTACACGACAAAAATTCGCCGTATAGGTATTTACATACGTACATCATACATATTTATACATAAGTATGTATGTGTGCAAGTGCAACAACAATTTAGCAATAAGCGTTTCTAATCACCTTAGCCCTAATTCTCTTGGAAATAGCGAGTGTGTGTGGAGTAAACAAGCCGTACTGCATCGCCTAACTTACGAAGGAAGAAAAGAAAAAAAGAACGAAACCGGCGTTGTTCCATTTGGCCGTCGAGAAATAACCGGTACGTCGGAATACATGACAGAGTCCAAAAGAGATCGGATAGGCACATAATTAGATTACGCGGAGTAATAGCCGCTCCAGTCCATTATCTACTCGGGACTGCGATAATTCGATTTTGCGAAACTGCTTGTTGAATCATCATTTTCATTCATCATTCTTTTTTTTTCGTAATTCACAATTTTTTACTTTCTTTCTTCGTTGATTATCGTACATGATTTCCAAATTTCTTAAATGTAACAACATAATGCATTTTTTATTATTAAAAAGAAAACTTATTTGTTATTAAAAAAAAAAAAAAATTACTAAAAGTATTAAAATATTTCAATTCAATTCCTATTAAATGAACTTGAGATATCTGAATGCGAAAATTTTTTTTCTCAATACTGTATTGCAAACAGTAACAAATACAATAAATAAGTATTTACCAAAAAACGCACTTTATTCAGAAAAAAAAAAATTCTTTCAAAATGTTCAAAAATCTCTAAAATAATTGTACTCAGGTCTGATTTTACAAAAAATTCACAATGTAGGTTTTTAAATTTAAAAATCAGTATCCTAAATATTACAAAATTATACTTTTTCAATAAACCAATTGAATATTAAATCACGTATACATCAAAGTTACTAGGAATTTTTTAATAGAGCTAGTGTGGGCTTTCATGGATAATTGGAATGTGCTTGTATTCATATCCATTCGAATCGAGTAAACCCATTGTCTGGAAAATTTATTGCAGTAAAATGTTGTCAATGGAAATGGTTTTTTTTCTTCTTTTACCTCACAAGTATCGTGTCTAATACAATAGGCTCAATTGTTATTTATCGCAAACGCGACTGCGTACATAGCAATTATCACGTTGTAACCCGTGATGCAAGAGATTTTGCATTTTTAAAATATACATCTATACTTGAACGGTATACCACTGATGTGCGTAAATCGCGAATAAATCCAATAAAATCGATTTGTACACACACATACTGTAATACATATATATATATCAAACGTTTCAGGATTTCAGATCATCATCGCGACTATCATGGTCGATCTTGTATACGAACCATGAAACGTTTGATTGTGAATAAACGTTTACTTAGGTCGCTGCGTGTAACAAATTCAATTGAATCGTCCGAACCCTGCCTGTACACATATTTTTCATTATTAAAAACATTTCCATCATCGCACGCACGTTATACAATAACCTGCGCGTACTAAATGACATTATGAAACTTTGATTATAATCGTTAATTGAATACGTAAAAAAAAAAAACAAGTTGACATTTTATTGATTTGGACACGGATTGAATTTTTTTTTTTTTTTTAATTTTTAATTACTTAGTATTTATAACAAATTTTTTTCAAGCAAAAATAATGCGTTTCGCAACTTGAAAGAAAAATAATTCATATTTAGAAAAAAATAGTCAGAGCATTTAAATATTTTATTTCAAATACCGTACAACAAAATTTCAATACAAAAAAGCACATATATATATATAGATGATGGTGCTATAGCTCGCCTGCCATATCCACGTATATATTGATACACACTCACAGCAGTGATACCAACTAACCGAATAGTTTTCGGGTTGGTATGCCAGTGCTCGCTGCGCTGGAGTCCCCTTAAGATAAAGGTGTGTGCACTGCGCATGCTCAGCTAGCTCTTAACTCCTCTGGCGACCGACAGAGGGCCAGTGACGTGAAATCATGAGGCGGGAAATTTTAAATAAAATCGTCTGAGTAATATCACTTTATGCGCTTCTACTGTCTGACTTTGTATAAATATTTTATATAAATTTACCTTAATTGCCTCGAAAAATCGTTTATACGTAGATACATAGTAAAGACTCAGGCAATACACTGATATCCCTGCAATTAAAATATGAAAAATTAATTTCACAGTGAACATGACACACGGGTGTCTCAGTTTAGAGACTATCGAGCATTACTTGCCTGTATACTATACCTCTTATATCTACCCGCAAATAGTTTTTAATTTTTTGTACAATACTGAGACATGTAAAGTTTTAATCATTCGCATAAGAACACGTCACCCAGTATTTTTTTTCAATGCATAATAAGGTTGGTATTTTGTGGACTGACTTCAGATAGCGTAAAATAATATTTAATTTTGCATCTTTTTGAATTTACTTAACACTTAAATGAGTGATGGATTTTCTTGGTGTATAATGTTTTTTGACGAATTAAATATAATATAGATTTTGTCAAATCGAGTGATGTACAATGGACAAAACTAAATATATAAAATAATATTATCATAGAAAAAAAAGCNAAAAAAAAAAAAAAAAAAAAAAAAAAAAAAAAAAAAAAAAAAAAAAAAAAAAAAAAAAGAATTACGACAATACAGCGCATACAAATCGACGCGTATGAAAAAAAAAAAAAAAAAAAAAACCTTAAAATTGATCCCCAATTCGTAGACGAATAGCGGCAAAGTTGGACACACATGCACGTGCGCGGGACGAACGACGCTGGCTGGCTGGCGTCTTTATCAATCGGCCATAAGCGAGCGGCTGTACATGCCTTATACCCGCTCGATCATTATCCCAATAGTCAGAGCCGAGCGCGCGAGCGGAGAGTGTGCAACAACTGTTACACCGGTAACATATATCACACCTGCATACACACGCGTGTCTTCGTGAACGTTCTTAATTATTTATACCCGGTGATAAGGGAGTGAGTGAAAAACTAAAAAAAAAAAAAAAAAAAAAAATGCCTATGGTGAGAAACGGCGGTTAGTTTGTAACCGGCAACCAGTGCCCCGAGACCCGAGTGATCAATAATATACAGTGCGCGTCGCAAGTTATCGCCCTGTGTGCCTTTTTGGAGCAAAGGGTTTTTGTAGTTTGGTTGAAACGATGACGGAGAGGATGGACAAGGAGGGCGGCTCACCGGCCCAGGGCTTGAAAAGGGAGCTCGGGCTTTTCAGCGCCATCAGCATGATCGTAGCCGTCATGATCGGTAATCCTATATGTACCTTCCGTTTTAGTGCTTTTTTTTTTTTTTTTTTTTTTTTACTTTTCAAAAGAACAATCGAGCGATAAATGCTACCGTGGCGTGTATTTATAACTCAAGGGGCGCACGCACGAATTTCTGTTGCTATCTGCGGGCCAATGCACAATCGTTGCACGAGCTTTCGTGTGTTACGTATGTGTATACATGTGTATACGTACAGTTACATTTTTTATTGCGATTAAATTTTGTTTGACCGAAAGTGCGATAATACACCCGAGGCGCACTTTATCTGGTCGGGGTATTTTGACGTGTCGAGTGACAGAGGCTCTTTTTCATATAAAATATCACCTACATTGTACTACGTCACCAATTGTACAAAGTCATGCCATGGGTTGGCTAGTAACGATAACGATGAAAAACTTATTTTCACGCTTGTGCATGTACATGCATGGGATTCCGTTTCAAAATGATTGATCTCTTTTTTTATAGATACAGTGATTTTATATTTCTCCGATAACAAAAAGTAGGGCACGCAGCTGCTCTCGCCACCAAGCTGCGCGATTATGAAAGATGATTTGCGCGTGAATTCAGAATTTTCAGCGCGTGTCCAAAATATTTGCCTAAAAATCTATAAACGATTTGGGGAGACTACCTCCCTCCCGATGATCGGTATCAAATAAATGAGGGGGGAGAAAAGAAGAATATTTAATTAAAGAGTATACATTTCCCGGAACGTTGCATACATGCTCACGTTGCGTGTGTTGCCCAATGCGACACTTAATTACTTACGTAATTTTGTAGACGAGCAGTAGCCAATTGAATAATCCCGTGTAATAAAAAAGACAAATGATGCAGCACATCTACTTTTAAAGACGTACGAGCTTGTGCGGGTAATCGGTGTAAGTTTCCGACGATTCAATGAGCGAATTGCTTTTATCATCGCCAGATTTGCCGGTCGTTCGAACACGTACTATTTTAACCGGGACGTTTATCATCACTCGAAACGATACAACGCATCGTTCGTTTCAATAAAAACAGAATTTCCATTCTTTTTTCTTTCTTTTAGATCAATTTATTTCTTGTTTCCTATGGCGTGCAGTAATATCTAAACCTATTACTGATAATATATATATTATTGCATAATTGGCTGTGGGTCTCTCGGAGAAATTTTAACGAGGTGTATGTGCGTATAGCCTCACAGTGCGCTTGGAAAGTCAACATCGTAATTTGGGCGTCGTTCGGCTACTACATACTCCAACATCATTAGGCTCAATTGACGAACGGTTGGCTAACTTTTATTTGGCCTTGTCATATTTATTTCCCCGAAAAACATCACCACGTGACACGAAACATCCACTGTGTATAATACCCATCGAAATTTTCTGATGGATGATCGGTTGCGTCGCGTGTGGATCGAAAAACAAATTTTATCGTGCAACGAATTCGTGATTCCTTCAATTTTTCCTCGAAATCCAAACTGAGCCTCGTCTATGCTCAATTTTTTTATATTTATTTCATCGCTTACGAATTATCATACATGTACATTTTGCCATTTCATGCTATAAATGCGTATGACGTGTAATTTTATATTAAATAAGTACACACATTTTGCCACAGTACACAATAAAAAAGGGGATAAGAAATTCTAGATAATTAAGCATCTTGGCGATTAAATTTAATTAAAAATGTCTGTACAGGCGCGTATGTATATATTTTTTCTTATGAAAGCCGAAGTGTTATATATTCACGTACTTGATGGTTTTCTTTTGATATACATTTTTTTTTTTTTTCGCTCGACTACTGATATAATTGCAGCCTCTGGCAAGTGGTTTCAAAACTAGCACTATCAAACTCCTTGTCTACATATATGTTTCGAGAAATCCTTGGGAATTTAATCTAAATGACTAATTTTTTTTTTTTTTTTTTTTTTTATAACACGTTCAAGAGTGTATACGTAAAGTAAATATTTCGCCAAATATAGAGTGGTGGTATTTAATCATCTTGAACCACAAAATAAATCAAAGAGACGTCAGATTCTAAGTAAGTTGAATGTTCTCTAGATGATAAAAAAAAAAAAAATTTGAAAGCTCGATCTTTATCTTGAAAAAATGGGTGAGTAGAGTATAAGAGTAATCTTTGTTAGTAAGCCACGAAAGTGTGCGTACACAAAGATAAACTAACGAATTAACGCAGCACTCGATCGAGATGCAGCTATATATGCTTTACGTAATTGGGAAAGAAAAGAAGGAGTGGCGTCGTGGGATTGTTATAATTCATTCAGAAAAGTCGCTTAGAATATCGGAACACGCATATCATAAAGAATTATACCGTACCAGCCTTAATAAATTTACGAGCTCAATGTATAGACCTCTGTTCGCCAGCAATTGATTTTCATTTTACTCGTACGCGTTTAATAATTCTTTTCTTTTTGTTCGACAAAGAAAAAATACAACGAAAATTTAAGTTCAATTCATTCAGATGTCAAGTTGATATGGGCTGCGATTTAATACCATTTCGCTATATGTATCTGAGCCGAATGACCGTTTTGTTGAGCGACGTGTATAAATTTTCCCACAATGTTGTATCTTAAAGTCGTATCTCTTGTAAAATGCACGATAAACGTATTAAACAAGAAAAACGACATCATTGCGAATAACAACAGTGGCTGATGAAATCAACAAGTGGCGATAATCCGTTCGATTGATCAGCCTATATTATGTTTAGATATAGACGGAGAAAAGTACCATTTGCATGAAAGTTGTTTTTTACCCGCACAATTGAAAAAAAAAAAAAAAAAAAAAAAATGGCACAAGCGCTCTTGAACTGATTGCAAAACGCTCCCGTATCGGTACTACGCTCGTGATGTGAATTATATATTTTTCTGGGGAGGGAAAAAAAAAACGTTATATATACAAAACCAACTAAAAAAAAAAAAAAAAAAAAACAATCTGATCCTCGCAGGCTCCGGCATCTTCGTGTCACCCTCGAGTGCCTTGGAGCACTCGGGCTCGATCGGCCTGAGCCTGATAGTATGGATGGTATGTGGCATTCTGTCCCTACTGGGCGCCTTGGCGTTCGCGGAACTGAGCGCGGTTGTGCCAAAATCGGGCGCCGAGTACGCTTACTTCCTCGACGCCTTCGGCCCCCTCCACCGCTACTTTGGCGAACTACCGGCCTTCCTTTACTCCTGGGTCTTCGTGTTCGTGCTCAGGCCCGCCGAGGTCGCGGTCATCGTCCTCACGTTCGCCGAGTACTTTGTCCAACCCCTCGTTCCTCTCGTCGGTGAACTAGACGCCCACAACTGGACTCTGGTACGTAACAATCCCTGCACCCGCACCCTTATCAAAGTCAAGACAAAAATTTAAAAAAATTAAAAAAAAAAAAAACTCTGCATCCACCCGACGCAGTTGAAGAAGCTCGTAGGAAGCCTGGCTCTTGGTCTGATGGTCTACATCAACATAACGAGCGTGAAGCTCTACGTGAAGGTGCAAAACACCTTCGGGGTGTTCAAGATCCTCGCCTGCATCCTCGTGATCGTGGGTGGCTGCTGGTGGCTCGCCACCGGACACACCGACCTCCTGAGCGAGCCGTTCAAAGGCACGACCAGCTCCCCCGGCCAGATAGCCTTGGCGTTCTACAGCGGACTCTGGGCCTACGACGGCTGGTACTGTTTGGAAATCCACATATTTGTATTATAACGTGTATTTTAATTTTAATTTTTTTTCTTTTCCAACTCGTGGTGTTTGTCAGGACGGCCGCTGCGATCGTCACCGAGGAGGTCAAGAGGCCCGAGGTCAACATACTCCGGTCCATATTGGTCGCGGTGCCCGTTGTCACTGTGCTCTACGTCTCCATGAATCTCATGTACATGTCCGCCCTGACGACGACCGAGATGATAGGGGCGCCCGCGGTCGCCGTACTCTGGGCCGAGAGGATTCTTCCCTCCTGGATGGGCTTTGCCATACCCCTCGGCGTCGCCCTCTCCACATTCGGCTGCGGACTCAGCGTGCAATTCGGCGTCACGAGGTGACCATTATTTTTTTTCTTCCCTCGGCCGAATATCGCGTTAATCGCCTTAAAAGTTAATTGTTGAGCCAAGGACTTGAGAAAAAAAAAACCATTAGTGCCATTTTTGACATTTACGAATTCCTCGATCGGAAAGTAATGGGTTGTTGTTTTCTTTGCAGGCTGTGTTACGTAGCTGGTAGGGAGGGTCACGTGCCGCGTTTCTTCAGTTGGGTGCACCACGAGCGCCTGACCCCGGCCGCCGCGGTGGCGTTGCAGGGCGCCCTGACGCTGCTCTACATGATGCTGGGCAACATCGTCGAGCTCATCGAGTTCGCCAGCTTCCTCATATGGGTGTCCTACGGTCTGGCCATGCTCGCCCTGATCGTCATGCGGTACACCAAGCCCGACGTCCAGCGGCCGTATCGCGTACCGACCTTCGTGCCCTGGCTCGTCCTCTTGATATCCGTCTACCTGTCGCTCATGCCCATTTACGAGGATCCCTCGCTCAAGTACATGTTCGTTCTCGTCTTTGTCCTCCTTGGCTGGGTCGTCTACCACTTTTACGTCCATCAGAAGAAAAAGAGCGACTTCACCAGTGAGTATAATCATATATTTGGGTCTAACAATATGTTAATTGGTGGCTTTTTCAAAGCCAACGAGGATCAATCGACATTATCGACTGGTTTTAATTTTTCGTAAGGATTAACGAGGCTTGAAAAATATCGAGCGATGTAGTTTTACGAAACATTTTTCATAATATGTACTTGTATACATTTTTACATAAAAAATGCTAAAACAGCCTAAAGTAATTTAGTACGATGTCGTTAATATTTTTATTTATATAATAACAACAACAAAAAATGGTTCTTTGTAACGTTTCAGGAAAGCTCACGTATTTAGTCCAAATGTTGTTCATGGTCGTCGCACCCGATGAGGTCGAGGACAAGAGCGACGAGGCTTTGAACGATAAATCGAACCAAGTCAAGTAGGTGAGCCATCTGACACACAAGTGAGAGGCTATATCATCGTATAAGTATATATCCTCCTGCAGCGAAGATAGAGATAAACATACAAGTTACAAAAGACTCACAGTCGACGATTTTCCGCGACTCAAACGCATCAGGCTGTGAAATGAGAAATGTGCAAGGCGCAAATAGTGTGCAAGACGTTATGCGTAAGCTTAAGTGGTTTACACTGTGATTCGAATAGACGAACTAACGCCATCTATTTCACTAAGTTTATGCCTTTTTTTATACTCTTATAAATAATTGTTGATAGATTTGACACAAATGAGATTTTTACAATAAAAAATATACATATATTTTTGTCTCTTTTTTCATAAATACATACACAAGTTATACTTTTTATAAATCTAATGGAAGATGAGTGAAAAGATGCCAAATGTTTGTGAACGTGTTTTTTTTTTTTTTTTTTTTTTTTTGAGAACTCGTGTAATCGAGTCGTAATATTATTACAATTTTGGAAAACATGACTTTCTTTGTTCACCATCTTTCCTTATTTGAGGCTCCATATTATAATTTCTGGTAAACATTTTACTAAAATACACTTGTATAAAAATATACAATCGCTAATTTTAACGTTATCATTTAAAAGTAACAATCACCATATGAAAAATAGGTAACAGAATGGTAAATTATTTATGCAGTTCTAAACAGAACTTAAAATGTCTCTTACACAACCTTTTTCTAATATCTTGCACTTTATACTTATAATAAGAATATTTTACAATAATAACATTGTAATTTTAAATAAATTGGTGCATTATACTTAACTAATATCAACGCAACTTGACGCACTACATGTGCTAATACATTTCAAGAGGTACCTCACGAGTTTTAAGGCACATTGTTAAGGTCCCAAGTCCACAGGCAGTATTTATAACAGTTACATCAACAGTTCCTTGAGTGAAATTTCTTTGACAAACAATTCAGTCTTTAATTAATTAACCTTTCATTACCTAAACTACAGTTTTCATCACCTAAATTAGAGTAATTGTTGTTTGCACCACATTTTGCACACTTTTGAGATTCACTAAAATTAAAATTAAAAAATTTATTGCATGTTGGTAATTATAAAAAATTTAACATTAGTATAAAGTACTAACGTTAAGACTGTATGGAGTTTTTTCCTTAATTCATTGCAAAGGTTTGCTTCAACAGAAAGAGCTGCTTCTTTTTCTCTCAACTGCTGTCTTAATTGATAAATTGTGTCTTCAAGAGCTTCAAATATAGCCTGAAAAATGGAAAAATATATAAAGATATTTGATTAGTCATTCAGTATACTTTGAAAAATCAAGTTGTGAGAAAGTACTTATTAATGAAAAAAAATCGCACATTCAACTACTTACTCTCGACTCTTCTACAGTATCTGATAGTGCAGGTGGTTCATCAAGGCAAAAAAATTCTCGGACACAAGGCAAAGTTATCAAAGTTGGACTGTTCAACAATCCATTGACAAATGCTTGAAGGCCCCGTATTCGCTCTTCTAAAAAACTTGGAGCAAAGTTATCACCCAGCCATTTTTTTCTAGGCAGCGATAAGTGTGAGATAGAAGCTTTCTGCCTCTTTAATTGAGTATACAAGCGTACAAAATCTGTATATCTTCGGAAGACAAACCAGCAGTCTCCATTTTGAAACTCGACTCTCAACTTGTAAACCTGTAAAATAAAAAATAAAGATAATAGTATTACTAAAAGAATGAAAAAAAAAAGAGTACTATAATGAACAAAATAAACTTACTGTAAATCTGGCTCTCTCCTCCATGACTTCATAGCCAATGATGGGTATTCTGAGATCTGAGTTAAGTGGCTCCTGGAACTCTGTATTCCCATTCTGGCTGTCATCGTCCGTTGACTCAAAAGGTTGAACAGTAAACGAATTCGAGTTCCCTGAGCCTATAGAATCTGGACTATCAAGATCTCTCTCCTCGGTACTGCTGCACACCTGCTGTTGCTGCTGATTTTGTTGTGATCTTGCTCTAGCCCTACCGATCGCCAGGGTAACTTCACTGACACAACCACTAACACTACCAACGACACTGCTGGTCTCGGAACTTGACATTGTTGCGCTCCAGATCGGAACTGATCGACTGCTCGTTGAATTTTAAGTTTTTCTTCGAAACCTTCGAGAGCTTTTTCTTCAGCGTATGTATATACATAACCTAATCCTCATATATTATGCTGCTGCTGATGATGATGATCTCGTTAAATTATTAATAACCGTTGGCCCATGTAATTGGCTTGAATCACATTTGCCCAAGGATTTTATGAGCCTGTATAATCACTTAATCGCATTTAAATTGAGTTCACGGGACGGTTTCGGTGCAAATTTTTCCACTCCACTAAGTATACCTATTGATGAAACATTTGATTCTTTGTTGCGCTTGTGAAAAGTAAAAATAAAAACTGTTGTTTACATTTTTAACACTAAAAACAAAACACACGTATGCATGCATGTATACGCTGCAGCTGCAGTCACAATTATGCATGTGGTGCGTATATATATGATGGAGTGATTGGACTAGGAAATTGGAGCAGAAAGTTTTGTAGATAAGGAGAAATTCTGTATTAACAGTTTGATTTGAAGGAGAGGTTAGGTTCGATTTCTACACAGATTTTCAAGTGCCACTCACAAATGTGCCGGTTTATTTTTGTAAATAAATAGTATAATACGAGATGTGGGTGTAAAATGTTTTTAGCAATGCAAAATACAATTTGTTGTGATAAGCGATAAAATAAAAGTATGAACTATGCAGTATGTTTCTAAAGCCAGTGCATAAAAGTTACCAGTGCGGATGTAAATAATTGTTTTTAATTATGGATACTACGTCAAGAAGAAGTTAACGTAAATAATAATTAACTACTAATAAGTAGAAAGTGTAAAAATGAATAAAGATTTCCCAAGCCTTGATGGGCAAGTTAAAAAACATCAACGGGAGACTGTAACTCCTTACAAAGTTGCTGTTGTGATGTTTATCAAAATTTATTGTTCAGATACAACAAATAAAGGTAAAAATTATTGAATTATTTTTTTCTTATCTTAACGTGTCATTTAGGAAATAAATAATGATATTATTATTTTTTTTTGTTCAGCTGTTGTTGAGAAGAGGGATTTTTGTATAGCAGCTTTGAAATTAATCCAGGTAATTTCGTTTGAATTAAAATTTTTTGTTTATACATGCCTAAGCTCTATGTGATTCGTATTTTTTTCTTATTTCAGTCACCAGATTTAGACAAAAGAGATATATTATACCTAATAAATTCAAATGAATTTGAGTTGGCTCGTTTGAGTTTACAACTTAATGATGACTTGGAAAAGTTATGCTCAGGAGGCATTACAGAATTATTAGATCTATTTGACAGTCTTGGAAACTTGATGAAACCTATTATAGATAATCCACTTGTTGCCTTACTGAACAAACATTCTGTGCTTGGCCTTTATGTGAGAAGAACCATTATGTTATTTGAAAAATTATCATTTTCTAGAGTTGTTACACTTTATGAAGATTTAAAGGCTTACATGAAGGAAGATGATGATGATGATATATTAAATATGTTTATGGCAGCTGGTTTTAGAAGTGAACAAACGTTTCCTAAAAGGTTTAGTAACAATATTTACTATAAAAATTGTGAAACTTTTGTTAAAATATATAAACTTTATTTTGAAACTATTCAGCCATAATGTTTGGGGTGGAAGGCAAGCCGAGCTACTTGTTGCTCAACAAGCTCGTGCACTACTTACAGATGAGCACAAAGCTTTACCTCCGGCAGAACTTCAAGCTCTTGTCAAAGATCTCTTAAGATGTAGTCCCTATTACGCAGAAGCAGTGAGTAATTTATGCTGAATCTCATTACAAGAATAACGTACTCTCATTGGCTCAAATTAAGTTGAATAAAAAAAAATTTCTTTTTAGCATTATTTGAGTTATCTCAATTACTTGCGAGTAAGAGAATTCTGTGGGGCAATGGACAGTTTATATCATTGTTTTGATAGACTGACGCCTTTGGAAAGTCGACCTACATCAGATGATAAACTGAGAACTTTTAGATATGCAGCTCTAAATCTTTCTGCATTTTATGCTCAATTTGGTTACAAGTAATTTCAATACAAATTTTGGTTATTTGTCAAATAATTTTGTATTAATTTCACTTTTTCCTTGCTTTTCATAGAACAATGGCCCATTCAGCTCTAAAAGAAGCTATAATGCTGGCCCAGGAAGCTGGTGATAATGTTTGTCTACAGTTAGCTCATTCATGGATGTATTATTTGACGGATGATGACAATAAGTATACTATATTTATAAGCATAGTGTATTTTCTGGGAGAAAAAAATCATTACTTAAACATTTTAATTTTCTTATAACTTTTTTTATAGGGGACCATTAATCGAAAGATCTGTTGCAAAGGCAACTTCATTAAATATGCATCACACAGCTAGTTTGGCACTCATTGCATCTGCTCATAATTCCGCAATGGAGGGTAATAATCCTCAAGTAGTGTTTGAGGTGATTTCGTTTATATTTGAAGTAAAAAAAGAAACAAAGCAAAGGTAGCCATGAATGAGACCATAATTTTTTTTGCTCTACAGACCCTCACAAAATCAGACATGTTGAATAGCCAACATGCAATGGTTGACTTGATGTCAATGATTTACGCGGAAAAGACTGCTATTTGGGCGTACTATGGTAAAACGGAAATGGCATCTGTATGCGCGCAATTACTGTTGCTCTTCAACTCGGGTGAAAAGAAACAGTTGATGTTTAATGGCCCATCTACTTGTCAGGCCGTTGCTACAGTTGCCAATATCCTTCACGATATGGGCGAGTATAATTTAGCAACTACTGTTATCGAACACGCCAAAGAACGGTTTCCCAATCAGCCGAGCAGCAGAGTATGGGCTCTGAGCGAACAACTGCACGAATTCTTCAAGCTTATGAGAAACGAGAAATGGTCTGCTGCCGAGCAGATTGCTTGGGACATTTACGGTTTGGATCCTATCGAGAGCAAATTTAGGTGAGATAATCTATATTTTATTCTCACTTTAGATTAACAATACTAAGACCTGCAATTGTTTTTCAACAGACTGATGGAAGTCTTATTTGCGATGCACGACTTTCCGGGTGCCATGAAAATAGCTTACGAACTTGACGAAAATGAGAGCATCACGGCTCAGCAGAAGGTCAGAGCAAAGCTTTGGATGAGCCAAATAAAGTGTGGTTCCGTTCATGCCGGCACTCCTATATCGACTTCAGATTCAGTATTACTGTTAAGTTCCGCCTTGGACATAGCTAAGAGTAATCATTTGTCGTACTACGAAGCGCTTGTCAATATGCACATGGTCACTTGTCAGGTAAACATTTTATTCCAAAGTTCAGGTTTCGATTAGGTAAAAAAAAAAAAAAAAAAAAAAAAATTATCGATTTGCATTTACAGTTACTGTTACAAATGCCCTTTCAAGCGCTGCGTAACGTTAAAGACGCTATGATACACATCTTAGCTCACGGCGGATTGTACGACCAGGCTCGAGCTTACGTCACGTACGCCAAGGTGCTATCGGCCAACACGCAAAATCAGACTGCCGAGACGAAAAAGTACATGATGATGGAGGCCATAAAACATTTGCAAAAGGCCAAAAAAATACTAGAAAAGCTAGAAGCTAACGACAGATTAAAGAGCACACTGTATCTCTTGAGTGTTTTTTATAACGAGATCGGTATGCACGACGAGCGCAACAAGTGTGCCTTTGAATTCAAACAGCTAGACCAGCAGTTCCCTATGGATAGAAATCATGTTATTTTGTTTTGAATATGGACTCTTTTACTTACAGAGATGAAATCAATTTTCTCATCATAATTTAAGTGGTGAGGTGCGAAAAATAGTTTTTGCATCTTTCTTTTTTTTTTCCTTCTTTAATTGATCAAAAAGGGAAAGGCTATAAATAAAAATGTTTTCTTCGCAAAATGTACATAGTAAAAATCAAAATGCCAACTTTTTCGTAACTATACTTGTGGAATTTTTTTTTATCTATTGAACAGATAAGAATAAATTTTACGTTATGGCGTTGTAAAATATCACAGAACCATAGAGATTTTCATTATTTACGTCCTAATCCGCATCCATTTTTTGCAATCAATAAAAGTGAAAAGATACGTCACTGTCAAACAATAATTTTTTTAAATTACAAACTTCTAATCTAGATATTTTATTAATAAGATATTAAAATGTTTGAAAACCTGAAAAACAAAGGTGAATTTCGGCGAAAAAGTATATCAGATAAATTAAGTTGAGGATTATCATTATCAAGTAGAGAAATTTATTTATCTATTACTTATAATACAACAGTTTAAAAGCACCACGTAGCTAGAGACAATGACAACATTTCAGCAAGGACGGCGATAACTGACAAATTGCTCCCAAAATTAAAGACCCTTTCATGAGAATTGAAACTAAAGTTGTAAATAGTTTTTGTATTTCTAACAAATAACATATTTTCAGGGATTTTAATTGTTCGCGTTTTGCAGTTAAGTATCTTGTCGGTTGAAAGATGCATAATTTCAAAAAGAATTATACCTGTCGCACGCTTCTTCAAATGTTTACTTATTAATAAAATAAGGAAAATTTGTTTTTTAGATTTTTACGCAAAGTAAAGAGGTATAGGTAATATAAATACGTATATGGGATTGTCGAGTTGACTACATTGCAGTTGACTGAGAGAGAGACAGTCTTGCTCTAGTAAACTAAGTAAACTTCCCCACACTCTGACAGTCCTGACTCCTAACTCATCCTTCCACCAGTCCACCTCCAACGTCAGCTATAACGTCGCAATAAATGTGTATATATTATATATATATACATATTACATGCTCACACTACTTAAGCTCGCAGCCCGCACGGTCGCAGTGACAACGACAACTCGCGAATCAGTTACGTGCGAACCACGACACAGAGCGATTTACTTAATTCATGTGTAATGTTTTCAGTGGGCATAAATGAGGTAAGCTCTGTCGCAATTCTTACGTATTTTTTTACGATTCGTGTATCCGATTAATAATATCATAGGGCTGCCAATCCATATAATAAGTACAATATTGTACTCGACAAAAATATGCATGGTAATGGTTGTACAACGTTAGATTGGCCAGCTTCGAGCTCTTCCACAGTACCTATACAAGTGAACTTAATTGTCTTGCTTCGATCTCGCGATTCGCAAGAATCATGGGTTTGTGAAGTTTTGTGTTCCCCCGGATGATTCCAAGCTAGTGTTCCCAGTGCTGTGTGTGTGTGGCGTTTCGACTCCGACTACTCCGAGGCTTGGTCTTGATTACTTATTGTTAAGTCGATTTGTGTTCGTACCTTACATAAACATCATTTCAGGGCTATATTGTTGTATTTTTTTTTACTTCAAGACTTGGAGGAAAGGGGGGGGGTGGTATCAACGAGGAAAATGCTTTTGATATTCTTCGGTATTACCTTAAAATCCATCTGTATAAGTACCCGATGTAGAGAGAAAAATCGAGAGCGCTGATGATGTGTATAGATGTACGTCTATATATAGCTGTAGGAGCTCTCCTTTCTCGGCAATCTCGGTGCACCTACAGTTGTCATGTTGCAAGTAATCTGTTGACGGTGATGATGATGATGATGGTGCTCGACGTCGAAAACTAGGTAGTCCAGGCCATCGTACGCGTTATTGCGTTATTTTACGTTTGTCCCTAAGGTTCCTGATGCTTTTACGATTTTCCGAAGGAAAACTACGTTTTCGAGGGTAAGGGTGGTCTGATAGATTGTTCCAGATGTGCAGTGTGCGTATTTTTGTTGAAAAAAGAGGAGCTGGGAGCTGGAGGAGGATGAATAGCATTGGATCGGGCGTACTACGCGTTTTGGAGAAAAATTTATATACACACACACCCACATTCATCTTTTGACGTATGTCGTATACACCAACTGCAAATCGCAACGATAAACAACGTTTTGATTTTTCGGGCGGTTCTCAAATGACAACTTTTTTTGCGGTGATGTGCGCGCTTACCCTTGTTTTTTTGTCGACGTGGGGATTGCAAACTGTCATCAATGTTTTGTTGTAGGAGTACTCAATAACTTTTTAATCGTAAAATAGTTTTTTTATTTCGTTGACACGCAATTTAGTTTCGTAATGGATGGGAGTCTGTTATTATTCAACATTTTTGTTTAAAAGTAGGTTTTTCTCAGTAATACTTTCATCAACTGTATGTTGTTTCTAAATGAATCTGCTATATTTATAAAGTTGGACATATTTTTTTTTGTATTTTGTATAATGGTTATAAAAAAAAAATGTATTGTTTTTACAGAATGCCAATTCAGGCACCACAGTGGACTGAATTTCTTTCTTGTCCTGTATGCTGCCATGACTTTGATGTGGCTATTCGTGGACCCATATCTTTAGGATGTGGACACACGATATGCCGCACCTGCTTGGCCAATCTCCATCGAAAACAGTGCCCTTTTGATCAGGTAGATTGAATTATTGTCACATTATTTTTGTCTCGATTAAATTATGAATACTCCTTGTTTTCAATTTATCGACTTTATTTTTTCTTAATCATTGTATCAATAAAAACCTTATTTTCAATCTTTAGAGCACCATAAACACAGATATTGAAAAGTTACCAGTAAATGAAGCATTATTGCAGCTTGTGGGAAACTCAGTGCCAAGTAACAATGCAGTTGCAAAGACATTTCAATCATACTTATCTCCTGAAGACTTTAACAACTATCTGGTGGCCAAGAGTTGTATTGAGGAACTTGCTCTCTACCTCAAACCATGTCAAGCCACAATTAATAATACAGCTGGTGTGTACATCTTTTAACATGATTGTTATAAAATCGTTAACATTACAATATGCCATTTAATTTTACAACTAGGTATTGGATTAGTATCTAGACCTATGCAAAGGAAATTAGTAACTCTAGTAGGATGTCAGCTTATGGAACCAGAAGGAAGAGCAAGAGCTGTGAGGGCGGCAAGGAGTCTCGGAGAAAGATCGGTGACAGAATTGATTTTGCAACACCAAAATCCTCAACAACTCAGTGCCAATCTTTGGGCTGCTGTAAGAGCCAGAGGCTGTCAGTTTCTTGGACCTGGTACGTTTACGTTTTTAAGGCAATCCGTTTTTTAAATGATAATTTAATCATAACAATACGTTTATTTTAAGGGATGCAAGAAGAAGTTTTAAAACTTGTTCTGCTTGCACTTGAAGATGGTTCGGCTTTATCTCGGAAAGTATTAGTAATGTTTGTAGTACAACGCCTAGAACCTCATTTTCCTCAAGCCTCTAAAACGAGTATTGGACACGTTGTGCAACTCCTCTACAGAGCTAGTTGTTTCAAGGTAAAAAAATTTAAACAGCGAATCATTTGTAGTTTGAAACGTTTTTTGAGACGTTATTGAACAAAATAAATGTTTCAGGTATCAAAACGTGAAGGTGATTCGTCTTTGATGCAGCTTAAGGAAGAGTTTCGGACATACGAAGCGTTGCGCCGTGAACACGATGCACAGATCGTCCAGATAGCCACTGAAGCGGGTCTTCGTATTGCACCAGACCAGTGGTCAGCACTACTTTATGGTGACACCAGTCACAAATCGCACATGCAAAGTATCATCGATAAGCTGCAGACACCTCAATCGTTTGCCCAAAGTGTCCAAGAACTCGTCATTGCCTTGCAGCGCACTCCAGATCCTGGACATCTTAGCAGTTTGCGACTACACCTCGAGCTACTTGCTTCTATTGACCCCAGTCCAGGTAAACGTGATTGAATATTCAACTGGAGACGTAAAAAAAAAAAAACTTGTAAGGAAGCCATTTTCAACTTTGTTTATTTACTTTTTTAGAATCAGAACCACCAAAGTGGGCTGAATGTCGCGCAGCACTCGAATCTATTAAGATCGTCGTGAGTGCTTTAGTTGAGTTTATACAGCATCATGGCAATCGTAAATCTCAAGATGGTGCCTTCAACACGGGCCAGTCCAAGTATAAAGTGAGCATGTGTCGTGACTTGGCGCTTCGCGGCTCCTGCCCTCGTGCGACAAGCTGCACCTTTGCTCACAGCGATCACGAACTCGACCTTTATCGATCGAAAAACCGGAAACTTGCGGTGCGACCAAATTTGGGTGTAAACGTCGATTCAAAGAATGAGAAGACCCTTATTGTGTCGCCTAATAGTGCAAACAAGAGTTTCAAGCAATGCAAGGACATGACTAATCACTACAACAAAAATCATGACAAGCATCCGCACAGAGACAGTGAGTACTGTAAAACTACATAATGGTAAATCTACAGTGTTGGAAGAGAGCCAATGTTCATAGGTGAATTTTTTCAGACGTCAACCATTTTAGCAAAAACAACTCGGCATCGCAACCAATGCTAAACAACGAGAATAACTTGATTGGTACCCTTGCGAATTACGTGATGCCGGGAACGCAGAATGTTACTCGTATTATTCCCCAAAAAGAGTTGCAATGCGGCCCATACATCATGCCTGCTGGTACTGCAACTTTCGACTACAACCTTGCGAATCTCCATCTCTGGGATCCAGGGCAGATTACTCCAGCTATGCAAAATGGTTTTCCAAATAATATAAACAACAACAACAACAACAATAATAACAACAACAACAACAACAATAATAACAAAAAACAAAGGACTGCAGCCAAGACTCTTGCAGCTCTGCTACAGCGAAGGCTCGAAATCATCAATCAGCTGGAAAACATTGTCAGTAAACAAACCCCCCCTCCAATGAAAGCGGTTGGTTTTCATTTCTAACAAATGACCCATAAACTTATCAGGTGGCAAAAATCTTTCAATTTTTACGAAAATTACATTTTTCAGAACTATTACGAAATTCAAAATGATTCTTTGTATCCAAACTACTCAATTTGGACGAATGCTCCTGCAAATCAGTCGACTTCAACTGCAAATATCAATTTCACGAACAATTTCATTTGTGGTGATTCTATACTGTTTGATGATGAGTTTATACCTTTTGATGCATCGTCGGCAAATAAATACGGTCCCATATCACGATTGTCAAAAACGATTTTAGGGTAAGAAAACAACGCAAGGAATAAATTTTAGTTTGTGTTAGAAAAATTCTTACCCAAACATTCGTATTTTTAGCAGACCAACGAACGGTGTACAGCAAAATGTTCTTTACAATGATGGAATCGCTAATTCGTTTTCTACTCTCCGACCCGTACCTACATCTAGTCCTGTTGCTACTCGATTTTATAATCAACGTAAGTAATTATTTTCAACTTTATTTGCACGTATCTTGAAAAATGAATTTTTTCTATAAAAATGAATTTAATTTCAGCTTACCCTACAAACGGAGGAATCCAACAGATCCTAAACTCAAATTTTAACGACTCTTACATTACTCTCAGTCGCAATGTAGCAGATACAGCCTCTCAAATGCAAATTTCCCGACAAGATCATACACCTAAAGAGTACATATAAAAATTTACTTTTTAAAGTTTTTTTATTTTTTGAGCTGAGATATATAATACTAAAAAATTCTCGTTTCACAGCTTTATCATTGAATCCCAAAAAGTTAAGCAACAGTTGAAGAACTTGGAAAAAAAAATCAATGATTTAAAGGTAAATTTATTAATCTTACAAACGTTTTAAAAAATGTATAATTACCGTTGAGTTTAATGCTTCCATTTATTTTAACTCACTAGCTAGCTACTCAAGAAGCGTCTTTTAACGAAGGTGAGAGATTGGCGCAAGAATTACAGATGATCGAGGCAGGGATCAGAGAAAAAGAAAAAGATGTGTGCAATTGGAGTCCATACAGCAACACGGCTTGGATTCAACCTTCTGCTAACCTGATGTCTAATCCAAATACGAATAAGGATTTCAAACCTCAAGACGTAAGTTTAAAATGCTTCAAAAATAAGAGTTGTTACAGTGAAATTCAGATAATTAAACATCGCGCAAATGTTATTTTTAATTAAAGGAGGATTCGTATGAAACCGATATCGCGAACGACATGCGGGAATTTGAGTTACGATGGGAGTCAGAGTTGCAGGAACAGGAGAAACATTGGTCTCGTGAGGATGAGGTCAATAAGTGTTGAAATAATCCATCATTTCACTGTGAAACCACTTGCTAACCCTTAAGCGAGTCTAAGTCAACCATAATGCTGTTGTAATCTGTGTTGCTATTATTATTTTCGGCAAAATTTTTTAATTATTCTCTAAGGGTGGGCTTAAGAAGTTTTAAACATCTTTTAGGTCAAATTTTTTTATCAACTTCGTTTGTACATAATGTTGAAAAATCCCGTAGAATTTTTACATAATGCTATGCATATAAGTTTTGATTTGCTTCAATTCTCTATTTGATTTCTTTTCAAAAAATGTCTCCATGTCGCTTTTACATTGGAGTATGAATTTTGTGAAGTTTCAATGCAACCTCAATGAGGTTAAATAATAATAATTTCCGGAAATTCGTACTTGCAAGCCTCGATTCGAGATAAAACTCTGTGGTAGATGTGGCAATCAGGAATTTTGATAATTATTACGTTCTCAAAAGAATACTTATCTATAGTCATTCAAAAAGTGATAGTTTATATAGTTCGAACAA
The DNA here is from genome assembly GCF_000648655.2 of Copidosoma floridanum. Next base: position 37,545 of record NW_019379494.1, read on the forward strand.
GGAATTCAGATGCTTTACTAAAAAACTAAAATGTGCACGAGAATGGTATAAAAAAATATGTAAGATTTGTTAAAATTTAACAGAAATTAATCGTCAATGTTTTATAAACATGACAAGAGTGTAGTATATTTATTTATATATCTTTATGTATATATCTATGCAAAGTTTAGCAAAATTTACTGAATATCGTTAAGATGTTGGTAATCAGGATGATTAAAAAATATGCAATGACCAACCGAATCAAAAGGGTTGCATTGAAGTAAAGATTATGTTTTAGTAAGTAGAAGAGACTTATTGGTAAAAATATTAATGCGCAAAGTAAAGATCTTGAAATTTAAGATGAGTTAAGAATTGTTTCGTACTTGTAGGCGGACAAATCTATTTTAAGCCCAATTTTAAATTATGAAAATTTCGTGTTTCCTTAATTATTTGTTAATTTCATTATTTTACAAACCAAAATTTATATTACGTTTTTATGCTCCAGCTAAATATTTATCTGGCATATTACATTTATATCATGAATTTCAAGGTCCCAATTGCATTAATTCTATATTACTTCAACTACAATACAATTTCTTATGGACAGATTTGCATACTTGACGTAATTTATAAAAACAAAACGTTTTAAATAATGTAATTTTCTACATGCATTAGTTATAATAATGCTCGTGCACTCGCGATATCCTTCAAATGCATAGTTTTAAAAATCTTGCTACAAAAATTCGTAATTTAAGTTGTACAATTATGAAGTAAACATTTCCTCCAAAATTATTTTTCAGTTCTATGGCGTTACAAAAATATGTCCACGTCAAATTAAATTTCATATTATTGTATGCAATTATAATAATCAATTAAGTGCAATACTAGTTTAACATCGGCATGTTAAAATTGTGTATTTTCTAGTTTTCGTGGACAGATTACATACATTTCCAATATGTTATCACAAGCCTCTTTTTACTCAGAAGAAAATCTTTTCTTAATTAATAATAATAAAAAAAAAAAAAAAAAAAAAAAAAAAAAATTATCGATTTGCATTTACAGTTACTGTTACAAATGCCCTTTCAAGCGCTGCGTAACGTTAAAGACGCTATGATACACATCTTAGCTCACGGCGGATTGTACGACCAGGCTCGAGCTTACGTCACGTACGCCAAGGTGCTATCGGCCAACACGCAAAATCAGACTGCCGAGACGAAAAAGTACATGATGATGGAGGCCATAAAACATTTGCAAAAGGCCAAAAAAATACTAGAAAAGCTAGAAGCTAACGACAGATTAAAGAGCACACTGTATCTCTTGAGTGTTTTTTATAACGAGATCGGTATGCACGACGAGCGCAACAAGTGTGCCTTTGAATTCAAACAGCTAGACCAGCAGTTCCCTATGGATAGAAATCATGTTATTTTGTTTTGAATATGGACTCTTTTACTTACAGAGATGAAATCAATTTTCTCATCATAATTTAAGTGGTGAGGTGCGAAAAATAGTTTTTGCATCTTTCTTTTTTTTTTCCTTCTTTAATTGATCAAAAAGGGAAAGGCTATAAATAAAAATGTTTTCTTCGCAAAATGTACATAGTAAAAATCAAAATGCCAACTTTTTCGTAACTATACTTGTGGAATTTTTTTTTATCTATTGAACAGATAAGAATAAATTTTACGTTATGGCGTTGTAAAATATCACAGAACCATAGAGATTTTCATTATTTACGTCCTAATCCGCATCCATTTTTTGCAATCAATAAAAGTGAAAAGATACGTCACTGTCAAACAATAATTTTTTTAAATTACAAACTTCTAATCTAGATATTTTATTAATAAGATATTAAAATGTTTGAAAACCTGAAAAACAAAGGTGGANACTATATTTCTAAACGAAAAAAATAATTACAATTGTCTGTATTAACCACAAGAAAGATCCAACACGTAAGTTTTTACAGATTTTTCAGTGTTTTTTTTCTTTTTTATATTTAAAACGAGTTCGATTTTGCGGACTTTGCTTTTGAGCAAAATATATTTAGTCACATTGGCTTCCTGCGCGTTTACATAGGACAAAAATAATTGAAAAATTATTTTATACTTGTGTCATTCGGCTCTGCATTTTTCTTTCTTACTTTCAGACAATTCGATAAGAAACAAAATAGTTTATCTTTCTGTCGATTGTCAATTTATTGTATACTCGCTTTTTTTTTATCTATTTTGTTTATTATACTCTGTTGCTACATACATTGTTTCTAAATATCATGTTATAATATTTTCTTATTATGTTTTCAAGTTTACGCAGTTTGTAAATTAATCGTTCATTTACATTAATTTTTTTTTTCTTTTCAACAAGAGACAGCTGGATATACCTGTTTGCTTGGTGATGAGAGAAGAAAAAAAATATTGATAACATGTTAGAATTATGTGTTTTTGTTTGTCTCTAGGTTTTCCCTTTTTTTCGCAATGTACAGCAATTCCAGTTTTATTGGAAGTGTCGATAGACTTTTTACGAGTACATCAAGATATTCGGAAATAAATGGTTGAATATTTAAATAAACGTATAATTATTTTTGTACGATTTCAAGCAAGAACAGCTGTTTTTTGGTACGATATTTTTATTTTTTTTTTTTTTTAAATAGTGTCTACCAAATTATTGTTTGTAAATTTAAATTATTGAATCTTTACACTTAATTTTTTTTTGGGTAAAAAAAATGTATGTACACAAATAAAAAAAATAGGAGTCAAAAAATATTATAGTCGAATGTAAATGTTTTTCTGCAACACAAAAGTAACAGTGCAATATCTCTACTTAATTGTGCAACTTGGAAAACATTTTATTACAAATATCAATTAGTAGCTGATATTCATTTCGGTGGTAAAAAAGCTCAATTTTCTAGAAAACAATTAAAATTTAAAATACCAATAATTGTTTTAAAGCAAAAACGTAATTTTGTTATAAAGCTTGTTATCGTCCAATTTATATTTTCTAAATTTTTAAATATTTTTAATACTAATAATGTCTACATTAAACCTTTATTTAATTTGCTGACACTCTTAACATGGCAAGTACTTGTTCGCTTCACTCGCACGTTTATTTTTCTCATTCCTGGCAGTTGAATTTTTTCCAGTTGTAAATTTTTATCGACTTGTTGCAATACTCATCATTAATTTTTGAGAATTACTTCTTTCGTTATAAATTTTATATTTTAACACCAAATAAAANCCGAGTAAGTAGACTGAAAATAGAGAAAAAAATTTTTTATAAAAATAAAATAAAGTAGTAAAAAAGTAAGGAGGGCTGTGTTAACAAAAAAGTGCAGAACAAATATTGTTTATGCAAGCTTCAGATTAATTGCATGTTAAACATGTCACTTTATATATATATATATATATATTATGTTACGTACTATTACGAATGATACGGGCGTATCTGTGTTGATGGTCATAAAAAAATTAACAAATAAATAAATTTAAAAAACAAACAATAAATAGAAAATATAAAAAAAAACAGCAAAATAATTTTGAAAAATATAGACTAAGTAATGCAAAAAAAAATCGAAATAATTATAACGAATAAAATAAAATGTGCCGCAAGTGTATGTGACTACAAAATACAGAGATTCGCTCGACGAAAGATTTAATATCGGATATGACGGAAATCATGTGGAACCATTTTACTTTATTTTTGACAAAAAAACATGTACTGTTGGATTTTATGTAAACAATTATATGTCTACCCGGTGATTCGTTCGAATTTTTTTATGTTGGCCACTTATAAAGAAATTTTTTTACCATTCAGCAAAACATTTTTAATGCGTGTTGCATTATGTATTAATTAAATACATCATAAGTTGTATATTTTTCTCAGAAAATAATTGTGATGCTTGAAAGATGCTGAGAACCGTGATGGTTGAAAAATTTCTTTGTAAACATAATCTTTAGATTGTATTAATGTATTCTAGTTTTTGAGACAAATTTCAAATAAAATAAATTATATAACCTATTTATATAATACGTAAATATTAATGTATGTTTAATATTTGTGTATTAACGCAAGTAGGAAATAAAAGAAATGAAAAAATACTATCCTCATTTTAAATGTACGAGATTTTTCTGTTTCTATAATTTTAAAATAAATCATAAAAATTGTTTACTGTTGGTCAAAAAAATTTAATGCTTGTTTAATGACTGATGAAATTCGTTCAACTTTTTTTTATCTAATTTTTGTTTCTTGTAATATTTAACCTTTAAAAAAAATATTTTTTTTTACATTGAAGCATGTCTTTCAATATATTTTATTTGAATATTGTTGATAATAGAAGTGATAAAAATAACTAATAATTTTTTTTCAAATCAATTGCACCAAAAATTTGAACGAATCATACACGATAATATTTTAAAGCAAAAAAAATAAATATTGTAATATAAACGAACAATGTGTTTGCTCTTACAACTGCCTAATAAAAAAAAAGTAGAAGGTAGAAATAGATTTTAAACGTTGTAGCGTAGAAATACCATTCCTGTTTTTTCTATAATAGTCAATAAAATGCGATTTACGTATAGCAGCTTTAATATTCGAAAGTAAAATTTAACGCCACTGGTTCAAAAAATACTAAACGATTCAGCGAAATTTTAAAATTTTTATGTAACACGCTGTTTCGAAATTTTTTAAAACTGCATTTCTTACAAAAATAATCTTATTGTTTTGACACGTTTTATTATTATATATATACCATGTTTTTATCCATTAAAAGTATCAGCTGTTTCTCATTGTGCTCTCTTATTAGTATTTATAACTATTTTTTCTTAAATATAAATCTGAACCATCGATTTTAAGTTTTATTAGAGAAGTGATTTGGGAAAAAATGGTTTGAGCCACGAAAATTTATTGACTACATTAAATCCAATTGATATGATGGGGAAAAAAAATGCGTATGGCAGTAAAATTAAAAACTCTTTTTATGTTTCTTTCGCTGGTTGATTTGTTTTCTGAAATCTTTGTGTACAATCCATTTCCTCCGTCTCACAACAACAAATGTAGTGCGGTCGAAAGCGTAATATATTTATATACTCAATACAAGATGTCTGTAATCGTTTATTTTAAATCCCTTCGAAAAATATTATCATGAATAAAATAATTTCAGTTCTATTCATAATTACTTACTATTTCAGTGCATGGACAGAGAGGCACTTATAATTGTCAACATTATTAGTTCACTAAACTGTCACGTCAGTGACTCAGTGCTCAAGTAACAAAAGTAACTTATATTTTTATCATGTCATTCACACACAATATCAGTAGACAGTTGGTCTACTCTTGCTTGATAAACATGCAGCAGATCTTGATACAGCAATAACGGTATGTAAGTATATGCTGAATGATAAGATAATTTATATTAAAATACAAGCAAAGGTGCCGCATTGCACTCCTTCCAGATCATATACTGCCCGAAAATATACGTACGTACCTACATATTTTGCTGGTGAATGATTTTTAGATAAATTTTTTTTTCTGCAACGAATTCTATGATTAATTTGAAGAAAACGTTTTCCCGCGCATTGAGGCATTTGTGCCCTGTGTGCAGATGTCGCTGTCGTCGCTCACGATTTCCAAATCCAAATTTCCATAAGCGAACCGAACACAACATTCACGCAAATTGGGGTTCTTAGTTCTTACTGAAAAAAAAACTTGTTGAGACTCGACAGTCGAGATTCGAGACTAAAAAGTGTACTATTCACAAGCGCGCGCGCATGTTATACCATGCAGAAGTTGCGAGTCAACGATCGTTGCGTGGTGCTTCCCCTTATTTATAATTTATAATGTAATATATAAATCAGGTGTGTACAAATTATACTTGGCGTAGCAAAATACTAGATCCATTGCTACGACTGTCTTCAACAGTTCAACGTGGTGAGTGGGTCTGCAACGGCAGTGCGCGTTCCGTTCTTTTTTAAGGCTTTAGAGCAGAAAAAAAAAAAATACACGTCAGTGTCAAAATGAGCTGTACTTATTTCAGTTTATAGAACGTGGTGCATGTTCTGCTCCAACGCTCGCGTGTGTCGTGCATTGAGGTTTTGTGATGCAGGAGCATATTTTATTTGTCATCAAAAACGATCTTAACGTCAATCCTAGCTGACTGGCGTTAATTTAATCTGCTGACTGTCGAAGAAAAGGTGAGTACCCATATAAGTATACGTAATTAAATTCAGGTAACACGTCAAGCCCACGCCACGCGATCCCCTTCTTTAATGCGTCTTTGATCCTGATGGAGTCTGCACTCTGTAACATTGTACTTATACTTACCTACCTACATATACAGCGAGAACCACGCGTACGCGTTTAATACATGTGTTTGTACTTATATTACAAATATTGTTAAGCATACGTGATGGGTGTGTTGATGAGTGAGGACGAGCAAATACTTTTACGAAGGAAGTTCATAGTTCACGAGTTGTCTGCAGTGCGTGTGGCCCCGTCAAGCCGGCATGTATATTGTTTCATTACATTTGTGTGCAAGAATTTCTACAGCTATATTTTTCGTTTCGAAATAAAATCCAAGAACATTAACTCAGGATTTCGTATTTTGTCTTCTGCTGGACTTACTTTTCAGCAACGGTATATAAATATAATTGGAATGAAAGTGTACATATACACAAATGAATGACTTCCTTTTGTCAAACGGTGATGTGAATAATTACGAGGAAGGCTGACACGATGACTCCTCGGATTGGCATGATCCCTCTCCCAAATTTTTCTTCCTCTCCATGCTTGTTGTATAGTTGGTTGTCCATGATGGTTTTAATTGGGCCATGCGCGATTTCGGTTAAAATTTTTTTTACTAATAATAACACAACCGTATAATTGTTGTGTTTGTACTCGTAATATATTTGTCTGAATGTCTGAAAAGTGACTAGCGGTCAGTGTGTGCGCGCAGGGAAAGAAAGTAGGGCAAGGTGGTCGTCGTCGTCTGCGTGTAGTCGTGCATATTTTACTATACTACTATATACGTACTGTAGTGTCGGTACTCGGTGTAAAATATTTCAACGTGTTTTATTAAATTATTCATCAATTTTGTCAAGAAAAAAAAAATTGTTTTTGTTTACCGCACTCTCATTTCTAGTCTGTTTACCTTTGTTACAGAATTATAATACTTACTATCATTGTAGTTGACATATGTATGCAAGTCTGAATAGTTGAATGTTTCAACAATATTTACGTAGACAAGTCTGAAGTATTGATCTTAGATGACGCGACTTGTTAGTAATCAAAAGAAAAATTTGACTTTTGAAAAATTATATTTGCACAAGTGGAGACGATGATAACAAGTTCGCAAACGTAATGCTTGTACAATTATTTCATCGGAATGTGTTTTTCTCTTTATAGTTATGTAAGTATTAACGTTTCTAACGATGGAAATCTCGATTCTTTCTTTAACTTGTGAGTCTAAACAGTTCTGCGATCACTTACATTGGTATTGACGAAATTGTTTGATTTTTTTTGTGCCGAGAAAAAATCAATAGAAAATCTTTAATGTTATGTTAACATTAATCTCACTTTTGTTGCCAATAACAAGAATATTAATCTAAAAAATCTTACTATAAGTACGCCCTACGAGATAAAAATCTTTTATTTGCTGACTACAAATAGGTCGATACCACTTGACACTCCCTTTGATGGAAAAAATTTTCGGCGCTAAAATTAACGTTGTGAATAGATTTTTGTAGATTATACTGGAAACATTTAAAAATAACTCGACCTTTTTCGTGTAACATAGTATAATAAATATTTATACTTGATCAATGTAATGTCATTGGTGAAAGACGTAATAAATATAAATAGATGCTGGTTCATCGTATCCATAAAAAGCGCGGTGATTGACTTTGTACATGTACGACTTTTGGCAAATGTTAAGCAATTTTAGAGTACCATAGGACATTTTCGTGTTCCAGCAACAACTCCAACCCTCTGTTACCCTCTGCTCGATCATATAGATGAATAATCTCTCACTCTCTAACGTATAATCCAACAAATAAAAACAAAAGCACCCCTTTTTCTTTCTTGCTACCTTTGTAGAGCAGTGAGGGAAAAGCGTACATAAATTTTGAATACACGCCGTCTCACCCAAGAGCCAAACAGCCACCGGGTAGTCTCAAAATGCCCGCAGACACAACGAGTCAAGCTCGCCAGTGTAGCGGCCTCGGTCCGTGGCAGTACCGTTACGCCTGAAAGCTCCACGGCCGGCAGTACTGTCCGACCGATCCTAGAGGAAAAAACAACGATGCCGACGAGCGGCCTAGCCGTCAGGGGTGGCCAGGGGGTGGGCGGGGCGGTCGCGACCCAGGCGCCCTCGGCCCATTACCTCCACGAGGTCCACGAGTTGCCGGCTCAGGACGAGGAGCGGCTTGGGAAGCTCTTCCAAAAGCTCGATCTCGACGGCAATGGACGCATCGATGTTCACGATTTGTCCAAGGCGCTGCACGAGGTTGGCGTGCACGAGCGCTACGCCCAGGTGAGAATATTAATTTTTTTTTTTTTTTATATTTATCCAATGAGGATTTTTTTTTTTATACGTTTGGGTGCTTGTCCTACAATTGTTATCAGTAGTCATTGGTGCAAGACATATACATTGTTCCAATTATAATTTCAAGTGCGAGTTACTATTTCGATCGAGACTACTGTCGCAGTATTGGATTTATGATTACGGCTTGGAATCCACTCGGTTCCTGTACCTAATTAATAGAGCAAACGGAAATGATTGAATACGTCGAAATATACGTGGTTCAAAAATACGCAATTGATTTTACTTTGCGCAATTCGCTGGTGAGCTGGTTTTTTTACAAACGTTTTTGTGTGCCTCGATTCCTTACAAAAAGTCGCGCCGTTACTCGATGTACTCTGTATATATTATACTGTTTTGTACGGTTTCACAGGTTTCACTGGCGGCAATGAGCTTTCCGTTGCGCTGCTAGTATTAGATATAGTCTTTATATAGCCTATTGATCTATTACTTAATGCTTACAGACTAGTTTTACGTATTGTAAATTCACTTTTTACATTTTTATCTTGCAATAATCATTTCAACTTGAACTGCATTTTAAATTGAAATTGATAAAAAAGAATAAAAAAATTATTCATTTTTCAGAAATTTTTGGCTCGCTCCGATAAAACGCAAAGCGGTGACATTAGTTTAGCAGAATTTGTTCAGTATGTACGAGAACACGAAAAAAACTTACGTCTACAATTTACTGACCTCGACAAAAACAAGGATGGTAAGTTAGCTCAGATAACTTGACTTACTATTGCGGTTTTCACGTTACTTATAAACATTATTTCACGGATAAATTGTTCAGCTTTCACACTCTAGTTAATTGTATTATGTCACCTTTTACAGGTAAAATCGATTTGGAAGAGTTGATAAAAGCATTCAAAGAACTTGGAATTGAAATGGAGCGAGCTGAAGCTAAAAAGTTACTCCAAAGGTACGTGTGAAATCTCTAACACATTCTTTTACAAACTTTTATCAAATTCGAACATCGTAAATATGATTAATACGAAAATTTTTTTCAGAATGGACAAGGATGGCAGTCTCAACATCAGTTACAACGAATGGAGAGATTTTCTACTTTATGCTCCCACGACGGATATTCATGAGCTCATTCAATATTGGCGGCATTCAACGGTAAGATAAATTTTTTATTTTAACACAAACAAATTCATCTATAAAGCATCCCAGTATCACTAAAAGGACATTAGACGTAAGCTTGCGATGAACTAAATATTCCTCCCTAAGGAAGGAAATAAGATGGCTCATAATGTAATGCGGATACGCTTTTTTAACATGATCGAACGTATTACATTTTTGTGCCACAAATGTCGCGTCGATCGCACTCTGTTGAGCGGTGGAACTTAAAAAAATGTATATCGTCGGCGTGCGTGTATATCTAATAAGTGCAAAGCTTACGAAGCTCGGTGATTCGTCGAGAACGGTGGGCTCGACGAGTTCCCCTTCTCTTGGCTTCTCGAATAAATTCCGTGACGTTTCTCGCACGCGCGTTAACAGTCATGCACGACTGACCTTCATTCTTTCAGCTGTTCGTCTCGGAGTCGAGACACGCGCGCACTCTCTTTTCCTCTATATACACACAAACTGCTACACATATGCTTGCTGTTTAAAAACCTCCTTTTTTCATTTTTTAAATATCGAATCAAAAATGCTGATGATGAATGCGATGGTCTGTTGAAAGAATTTTATTTAAGCGTTATTTTATTAATCCAAAAATCTGGAGCGCATACAAATTATTTTTCACTAATTTCGTGGGTATTAGGAGACGAATTTTAATATTTTAATCGTTTTAAACGGAAATTTCTACTCGCGTCAATCGATGTTTGATTAAAATAACTAAAAATTTAAATTTTCCAGACAGCTTCTATCGAATTCCTAGATATTACTTTTGATTACTTTTCTATGCAAACTTAAGGTAAGGTAAGATATCAATGAAATTTGCTTGGAATTTAAAACTTTTCGAGCGTATTTTTTTGAAGGGACTGCATTTCGCCTCTACCAAGCTCGAATATATTTAAGATCAGTAAAAGTGAGACTTAAATCCGGGGTCATTGGATTACAAATCCGCCATCCATCTCTTGAACACAAACAGATAAACTGGCTGACTTGGAAAAAAAAGAATGCCAAGCAAATCACATTATTCCATCACATTTCAACACTTCTTGACATCTACTCTCTTCCAATGATTGTTGAAAAGAATCAATTATATAATGATGAAAGGAACCAAGACCACTTTATAGATTTCAGGGTAACATTATCTGTCGCAAGTAATATCTCTCGGTAATTTATTTTTTTGTTAACGCGTTCACTTGCGCACATCAGCCGCCTACAGCCCGAGAAAACACTACACGTTAGAATAAACAGTAAACAATGGATGAAATATACGCGCGTGTGAAACGCTACTGACGTAAATACATTTTGAGTCAACACAATAAATATATCCTGGAAACTGGGGAAAATTTTGTTTTTCAATGATTTGTCAGAAAATTTTGCACAGAAACAAGAGTACTGTAAAAAAAAAAAAAAAAAAAAAAACGTCAGGGATCGAGTGAAATTTTTTTTCTCGGTTACGGTCCAGTTAACACGCTTGTCCGATATGAATACAACTATGACCTTGTCTCAAAATTGACTGCGATTTAATAGTTCACGACACACGTAATTGTTAATTTCATTTTTTAAAAAAAAGCATATTACTTTTATGAGCGACTTCATATATACTGTGCCATCATTAACCGAGAATACATCAAACTGATTAAGTATTTTTCTACCAAACAATTTTTTTTTTTTTTTTTTCAAACCTGTGTAGCATTTTCAGGAAAATACGTAGAGTCAACATGTCAAGTGGTAGACTCATGTGACCGTGGAAAAATGTAAAATAGTTTGACAGAAAGTCAAATAAACAGTGTAGAGAAACCCCCCGCGTTATCAAGAGGGAAAGTCGTAACTTGATATACAACAGTCTGTCATAGAACAGGTAACGGCGATTCCCAAGGAATCATTTTACGACCCGACAATCGCTGGCACGCCAAAAGGCCAGAGACACAAGATATACTTATAGGTACTGTTTTAAAATACCTCCGAAATTTTTCCACCGACGCGCGAGGAAATCCCCCGTCTCGTTGTAATTCACAGCTGTTGTTCGACGCCTCCGCGTCCCGCAAACAAAACTTGAGGATAATCGTAATAATGAAGTACAAGGTATACACCGTATATTTTCCTTCCATCTGATTATTTTCGATTGTCACGTGGCTGTGGCCTTTTTATTTTCGTTGTAATATGAATAGTAAAGTGACTTATTGGGCAATTTTTTTAAAAAATTTTAAAAACTACTAGATAAAAAATGGTACTTGATAAAAAATAATGTGTACATAATTTTATATCCCCGAAATACTATGCGTACATTTTTATTGCAAAAAAAGCTTCATCATTTATTTTCCAACACTTGGTCATTGAAAGTAAAAGTACTCTAAAAAATATTTCCTCAATCAGGTGAGATGTAGCGAGTCAGTTGTAAGTTGTCAACAATTTTACTTTTTTTTTTTTTTTTCTTTTAGCAACGTAGCATGCTTGCAAACCAATCAGATACGAAAAGTTTTTATAAGTGACCATAAAAATCATCGGAACGGTGTGCAGCACAAGAAAAAGTACTTCGGACCACTTCGAACCAGTTTACTCGGCCGGGTGCTAGATCTCGGTGGGCGTCGATGATTTTTCCCTCCGTGCCCCCCACCTCTCGAGTTTGCGATTATTATCTCGCGGTGACGTCGGTCGTACGCCTCGGTTGTTGCACTCTTTTAATTAGAAAATTCGAGACGAGTATAGCGAGAGACGGGCCACGGCGCGAGCGTTCAATGTCTCGCGGGATTCCGTTGACCTTCGGTGGAAAATTATCGCCGAGTCATGCGGCTCGAATTCATTTCGCGCACTCAAATACAGCATTGCGAAATGAACGAAACAAGAGCAAGTTTGGAAATAACAGCGGGGGACCGAGATTATTGATGCTCACGAATGTTAAGTTGTTCAAGAGAGAATACCCACTGCAATGTGGGGAATCGTTGATGGGATCTCGAGCCATACGAGGACCAACTACTCCTTTTTTCAAGCATTATGATTTTTCCTTCATTTTGTTTTTACTTGAGCTACTTATAGGTTGATTCGTCGAAACATTCGAGTGAAATTTCATCATCCCCAAGCGATTTGATGCATAATAGCTCGCAACGCACTGTACACGCGTTATAAATATATGCATTTACCAAATATATACATGAGTGATGGTATGGAGTGTGAGGCCATCGGAGTACCGCCATCTGTATCAAGAGAGATGCGAGATGCTTTTTTTTTCCCTCGCCTAGTTTCGCTCCATGTCGTATACGAATGAAACGCAAATTCAATTGTGTTTTATCTTGGAGAGTTAATAAGAGCACGAATTTATTTCTGCGAGTATTACGATATTCGGTGCTTCTACTTTCTGACAGTCCCGAGGATGACAATGATTATACCATTCGTAGAACAGGACCGATTCTTCGAACAAAAATATTTTGGAACCCGTGACTCGACACCCGGCCTTTTTAATCACCTTCCAAATCACGAGTAAAATTCTTTACACTCACACACATGTATGAGTTCGCGTCTCTCGATGATTTGATTTTCATTTTACGTAATCAGTGGAACGGTCATGATGCACTTCTGATGGATTTATCAGAAAAAAAGAGAGGGAGAGAGATACGGTGCAATGAACAGCACGAGCCTTGAGTCACTTGGAGCATGACTGCGTATACTTCCATCTAGTAGATATCTCTCTGCGCAAACACAAAAATATTGGGGTCTCGGTAATTCGCCTCGCTTTCTATTGTACTTGGAAATATTATTCACTCGACGATTTTACGGATCGATATGAAAAAAAAAACTTGCTTTTTTTTTCTTTCTAATCGCATGATTGGAAAAACGATGCTCTAATAGTAAATTTATTTTTTTTTTCTTTCGCAAGTTTACGAGAAAACTTTCGACTTTGTTTCCTCTAATACTGTACGCGATGTTCGCTCATTCTTATCGGCGATCGATGGTGTTGACGTTACATTTGCCGATAAGACACCGTCGAGATATCCGTTACGCCACTCCATCAGACACCGCCGATGTGCGTTACGCAAGGCACACCACATCCCCCCTTTGTTTTGTTTAATTATCGGCCGAAAAAAATAGAAAACCAACACCCACACCATAATACACGTTCGCAGTGACAAACACAACTTATTTGTAATATAACGATATTCCTTGAACGTGGGTTGAACAAACTTTCTAGCTGTCGATTCAATCACTTTTGTACTTGATGCATCGAGCGTATACGTGTATACATTTTAATCAAACAGCAATTAAGTGTCCCTGCATTTAACGTTGATGGGATGACTTAATCACGACAAACATTCCGACTATACCAATAATTTATAACAATTACGCGTGAGGATATCGATCGGTAGAAAAATTCGTCCAATTTGTATGCGTAGGTATACTTATGAATATAAAATACCAACACGATACGACTCTGGGACAAACAAAGCTCGGCCAATACGAGTAGAGTAATCGTATTACTTCATAACTCTTGGCTCGCTGTACCTATACCTATTATTTTTGGCGCACGCGAATGCATGGCCGACTCTTGGTATGTGCCTCTTTTCCCTGGCGCCTCTTCGCAGGCGTTTCATTGTGAATTCGTTAAATTAACATTTTTAACTATTCAAATAATTTTTTTGCATAAAAAATAGAAAATCTCAAAGTACTGATATGTGCAATACGAGCTATATACTTTTATCGTATATGGCTCTCTCTTTCTCTGCACAAAAATGTGCTCGTCTTTCATCGAGACGTACTCCTTTTTTTTGTTTTGCATCACCCGCTTTGGTTGTTTTAAATTTAGATGTCGAGCAACTGTTCTCTCGTTGAGTTTTATCGTGCGAGATGCCTGCGAGAGACTTATCTGATTTTAAAAAATTGCCCGAACGGAGTGAACTTTTTATCGCTGGTAGGTATTAACTGCAGGAAATGATTTTTTGAAATGCAAGGGTTTATCGGGTTTCTTTTGCGATTGCACTTACGAGGGATTTAGGAACGAGGAAACATTCTTTCAAACATGTTTTCTTTTTTTTTTTTTTTTTTTTTTTTTTTTTTTTTTTTTTTTTTTTTTTTTTTTTTTTTT
>NW_019379494.1:54760-73620 GCF_000648655.2 Copidosoma floridanum
TTTTTTTTTTTTTTTTTTTTTTTTTTTTTTTTTTTTTTTTTTTTTTTTTTCATCGTCGATGACTTTTGTCACAATAATCAAGAAAAAAAAAACAAAAAATTAATTTACGTCTGTTCAGAGACTTGAAAAACAATAACGAGCGTGATGCAGAGAGAGTCTCGAGATAAAAGTGACGACAGCAGCTGCGGTTGACGTTATCTCGCGCGTCGCTGCACCGCTTGTTTAGCGAGACGCTTTTCGGAAAGATTCAATGTCTCCAGCTATAGCGGGCCTCGCTATTTTTTTCCCTCCTCTTAAATAATGACATCTATAGATGGTGCATTGCATTGTAAAGGGCAATGACATTATATGAAAGATTGGTTTTTTCGAATGTGCTAAAAAGCTTGCCAAGAGCGTGATAACATTTACATTTGTTGATTAAGTGTATTGACAAAACTCAGGCTAACGATATATTGGAAGAAAAATGGTGCAATGATTTTTTCCAGCCTTATTTTTCACAAAATTTAATGCCACGAGAATAAGTTTTTCAATTATGATATCAAACCTGCAACTTATAACAATAGAACTATATAGGCAGTAAGCTCTCGTTACTCATTTGTTTGTGTTAACACTCGCATGCAGTGATCAAAAGTAAATCACCATTGCGTGCGCACGGAGGTCGACAAACCTTAGTCAGCGGAATATCGTTTATCTACGGTTTAATCTTGATTTTCAACTCTTTTGTACACTATAGCTCTCTGTTAATCCCACCAATCGACAAAACAACCATTATTCATTCGTTATAATTAACGTTTGTGAATTTTTCGCTTTACGAACAATGTGTCACTGCGTCGTGCAAACGAGCGCGTGATTCTCCCGTAATTTGGCAGCTCGAAAAACTTTCGTCTCCCTGATGTGAATTTGCCAAAATCATCCGAGTAAAGATAGAGAGAGAGAGAGAGAGAGAGAGAGAGAGAAGTGGAAGATAACGCTCGTTTGTTTGCCAGTGCGATAAATCGAGGAAATCGAAGATTGCTGGGACCTCGACCGCGTGAGCCCCCATTCATTCCTCGTAACTACTTCATTGATTATCCGGAAAAATCGAGATGAACATCAATCTGTCAAAAGCGGAAAAAGACGGGCGAAACCTGTTGATCCTCACTCCCAATCGAGTCTTGTCTCCTGTGTCACCTCTGTACAACGCGGAGTCAGCAGGTGGAGACGTCCAGAAAACAAGTACCTAAACCCCTTTCCCTATAACGTGTGCATAGCAAGCCTCGAGGGAGCGATTCGCCCCGCGTCTTCTGGTTATGATATACCGTGTCCGCCACACTCGATCCAAGCCGGAAGTACCGAAATTTCGTACACATTGTCCACTCGCTTCCCCGAGGATTCTCGTTCTGCGCGATACCACCGAATTCTCTTGACATTGGCAATCTCTCGTCTACACGTGGTATAAGTAAACACACCCCGTAACCCAACGGCTTCTCGCGTCAAACTCCGGCAATCCAACTTTCTTTTCAATTCATCCCCGTGATGCTTCTCTCCGTATATCGGCACCAGCTATCAATGTTTGCGCGAATTAATGCATGAATCGCCGTTCGCAAGCTCGTCCCTGGCGGCAATCAGTCACAACCCTCACCCATTTCTTCAGCCCCGGTATCCCCTCGTTTTTTGCTCTGATAAGTATTTAAAATAATCTCGCGAGGACGGAACAATCGTGTATAAAAATTTAATAAAAATTAAACATAGTGTCATTTCGGTGTGGGTTCAAGAACGCGAGATCCCACCCGTTGTACTTATATGTAGATTATCCTGGCAGACAGCCGGATTTCTGGCTCTATACGTGCATAGTTCTCTCGGCTCGTGGTGATACATACATACATACATACATACATATATGTGATGTATACATCATACCGCTTCACACACGCGTGTATATATATATATAGGTATACACGGTACAATAATATAAATATAATGTGTTTGATAGGTATATGTGTGTGTAGGATGCCCAGTTACCTCTATACTGCCAAGTGTTGGCAGTCGGAAGAAGAAGGGCCAACGGGGCAGTAGTGTGTGTCTACGTATACCTACTTGTCAGCCTGGCCAGTAGCTCTCTGGTGCATGTGCAGTCAAAGTCACGAGCTCGCCTAATTTGCGCGCTTGCTCGTTAACGCGCGTGTGGTGCTTTTTTTCTTCGTCAATTTTTAAATAAGTACAGTTTTGTAATTAAATACTTACTGCCTTTTGAACAATGGATACCGTCGACAACATCGAGAGCGATCTGTGGCTCGAGATTTACCTCAAGTTAAGTACTCCCCTCCCCCCCCCCCCTCGGTCATCTACCCTTAACTCTGAACTTGAAGTTATATACCGGCTGATAATAAGTACAACTGTGCACGCAGATGTGCTTAAAATAAGCACACGTACCTATGCATGGTTAAAACACATAATATAACCGTAGATGCAGGTTTTTCAACGTCACGGTGCAGTGCAGAACCATCAGATCTCGCGTGCTTAGGGGACATAGCTTTTGATCGTTCGAATAACGTGTGCACCGAGAGCTTGCAGTGTCGCAGGAACGATGACGTAAACTCGCTCTGCACTAGCATCTTCTTGCCTTTTTTTATTTATTTATTATTTTTTTTTTTACTCTACGCGCATGTAACTCGTCGTGTATACATATAACTGACCCTCATTGGTTTCCTTTTGGTTTGATTTCGGCCGAGCATTAAGATTCAAGTGATTCGACCGTAAGACGTACAGTTTTTCATTGACAGCGCGCTCGTGCCGAGTGGGAAAACTATGTGACGCCGCGCTACTACGGTTATAATATAATATTATATTGCAAGATCGTTCATTTGAAATCACGCATATCATAACCATATGTATATGTACATACGTCAGAGCGGTAGTTCGCTCTAAATCGGCGGCGGTGATTTGTGGGATGGACGTGCATATATACTAGTGTGCTTGAGTATACGTATTTTACAGCTTCCAATAAATTAAAGCGTTTTGCTGTCTGAAATTTCGAAATCCGATAGCGTCCAACGAATTGAATAATTGAATTTCCTACCACACCTTTTGGTGTTTCTCCTTGAAAAAGTGCCCCGTTTTATTGTGAAAAAAAGAAAATAAAACTAGTGGCAATTTCGACAACGTGCCTTGGACGTGTAATTCGACTCACTTGGATACTTACCCGTTGCCTCAATTTGCTGGAACAAACGATCGCGCATGTATAGTTGGATGTGAATCACCGACGTTGAATTTTTTACTTACTTGATCTCTTATCAAATCTACGTTATTCGACGATTCGCCCGGTTAAATGCCGCGTACAGTCACGCGTTTTCAAATAGCTCCAAAGTCAGATTTCACGCGCAGTGGGAGTGATCGATTTAAATACGAGTCGGAGATTTTTCGAAGCAAAGTCACCAAAAACGTTCATAATATACGTGATTGAAACTGTATGGATTCAGCTATATGTATACCGTGTCCCAAAAATGACTTGTACCTATAAAAATTCAGATGATCCACGTGAGTATTTTTCATTACTCTCTGTTGAGGACACTCGCGCGTGATAAGTATACCTACGAGTAGTTTTTTCTACGATCATCCACCAAAGAACCATACACTTGTATTATACGTGCAAAAAGCGTATCGTCGGTAAACTCGAGACACTTTGTGACTCGCGTTTTCCGTATCTTCCAAATAATAGTGATGATAACAATAAATGTTAGTACGTAGGGATCTTTTTGATTCGTCGAATGGATATACAGGAAGAATTTTACAAGACATTTTATACGACGATTCGATAAACTGCAGCTTACGTAAGCTTATCCGGCGATCGTTGATTTTTATATAGGCATACGTTGCAAGTTGACAATAACAGTCAACTCCGCGCGTAAGCTCCAAATCAGCCGATGCTTTGGTCTTTAAATTAAAAAGAAAGAAAAAAAAATCTCCCTTCCGAGGACGACGTAAAACGTACAATGTGACGTCAGCGACTTCAACACCAGCGTCGAGCTTATAAAATTCGCTGATCGGTAATTTACGGCGCACGCGTGCGTGAAGAAAGGACCCTACAAATAGCCGGTTGCGCAAGCCCCGATACATATTTTCTTTGATGCAATCCCCGTTGCAGGTGGCGCTTGATTGCCCGACAGTACAATATTATCATTGAGCAATATAACAATATATCTTTGACGGAATATAAATTACGAGAAGGTTGGCTGTGATTTGTGTGTCGTTTACTCGTCATGCAGATTCATTGGGTCATTATGACTTCTTTTTGAGTTTTATCGATCGTTTTAATTTTATTATTTTATTTAAATATTATCTGAAATGCTGTTTTTGGCAGTTGCGCGTACACGTTACGAGGAAAGGAAAAAAAAATGTTTATACGGCAATCAAATTGGCAGCACTTTGTCCTCGTGTGTCAAACAGACGCGCGGAAAAAAAATGAAAAATAACAGACTCCTGTTTACTTTTTTTTTTTTTTTTTTTTTTTTTTTTTTTTTTTACTAAGTTTGATTAAAACAAAACAAAAAATGGCAGTCATTACCACCAAAACGCGCATGAAGGTGCTTGGGGAGAAAAAAAAAAAGACGATTACGTAAAAATGTCACTCACACGCAAAAGTGCCGAACCCGTCGATGAATCGGCGTAGGTTATTTCCTGCAGTTAACCCCGCAAACTCGCAAGGCTCGACATCTACTATAGAGATTATGCCGAAAATTCGGCTGAAAACTGTCCCGTACGATATACAAAAGAATTAAATAACAATTGAAAAATAATAATGAATAAACAAATAAACAATATTTTTCTTAATTTTACCTTACAGTACATGGACATTGGCGAGGACATTGGCGTTCCGGACGACTTCACCAACAGCGAAATGGTCACGGGCATGTGGTGGCGACATTTGCTCGCCGGTGGAGTTGCGGGTGCCGTTTCCCGAACGTGTACGGCGCCACTCGATCGCGTCAAAGTTTATCTTCAGGTGAAAAATCTAACTTATTCGACGCAATAACAATTTACTTGAGAGAATTAATTTTTTTTTTCTTCTTTGGACAACAGGTGCACGGCTCGCGGCAGTGTAAAATCGTCAGCTGCGTCAAGTACATGTGGCGGGAAGGCGGGCTGAGCAGTTACTGGCGCGGCAACGGCATCAACGTACTTAAAATCGGCCCCGAGACGGCCCTCAAGTTCATGGCTTACGAGCAAGTCAAACGAGCCATCAAAGGACGCGACAATCGAGAGCTGTGTATCTACGAAAGGTTCGTCGCCGGCTCGATCGCTGGTGGCGTCAGCCAATCCGTCATCTACCCACTCGAGGTAAATTATTATTATTTTTTCATTTGGCTCAATGTACCGATCAATACAAATAACCATTCGTCTCGATTGAACAGGTACTAAAGACACGATTAGCGCTTCGACGGACGGGAGAGTTCAAGGGGGTTATCGACGCGGCGCAAAAGATTCACAAGCAAGCGGGCTTGAAAAGCTTTTACAGAGGCTACATTCCCAATCTCATTGGTATCCTGCCGTATGCGGGAATCGATTTGGCTGTTTACGAGGTTCGTGTCACACAATTTTATTTACAATTCATCGTTCTCTTATACTCATTTTACGATTCTGAGAACAAAAAAAAAAAAAAACAATACCCACACATTGTTACCATTGTCGAGGTGTTCCTCTATTATTCTGTATAAGTAGAACTTTGGTGAAGAACGATTGCAACTCAGAGGCATAATCTGGCTGTACGATCGTTTACAATACAATAATAAGTCAAAACATTTATTACATAAACTACGTGCATCTGTATAAATAATTGTTATCATTTAATTGTAGACGCTAAAAAACCACTACTTACGAACACACGCTAAGGATGAGCAGCCGTCGATCGGGCTATTAATATTCTGTGGCTCGGCGTCGAGCACCGCTGGCCAGGTTTGCTCTTATCCGTTGGCTCTAGTCAGGACGCGGCTGCAGGCCCAAGTCACCCCAGCCAACGGCCAGAACAACATGGTCGGCATTTTCAAAGACATCCTTGATCGCGAAGGCCTCCGCGGTCTCTACCGAGGGCTATTGCCTAATTTCATCAAGGCAAGTGTCAATTCGTTTTTTTTTTCCCCATGTGTAATTTGTCCATGAATTTTTGTTTTTATAATAAAAATTATATTTTTCTCGTTTACAGGTCGTGCCAGCAGTATCAATAAGTTATGTTGTATACGAGCATGTACGGTCGGCACTTGGTGTCAACATGACGTGATGAAGACAAAACTTAGGATGATCAATTTTTATTAAATTATTGCGTATTATTACGGTAGGAACTCGCAAGACGCTAGTGCGTGAACCGTGTCGTGCCGTTCATGAATGAACATTATGGCGACATCTCTTTTATATATCTCTTAATCTCTCGTCCTAGTTAATCTTATACATAACTGAATTTATTTGTTGTTACACAAAGTTTGAAAAAGCAAAAGAATTATCCTGTAATTCTTTGCGGCTTCTCTTCATCGATTTAGGGGGACTAAATATTGTTCAGAGAACGCATGTATGTATATAGGAATTAATTCTTGACTATGACGATAATGTTGTCGTCTACAAACAATGGGATGGGCAGAAGAAGTAACAAAATGTGCTTTGAAATAGCTCTGGAACGCTATCTCGTGCACACGCCGGGTTTTTAATTTCTTGTGAAACTTTTTTTTATATAAACTAAAGTTGCTAAAGGTAAAAACTCTTGGCGTTTTTGTTGATAAGCACCCACGCTCCTGGCTACTTCGAAAAGTTCGAACGATAGTAAAATAGAATATCGAATATCCCGCACAGCAGGTTTGGAAGGGATCGACTGATTTTTTTCTCGACGGCCAGGCATTGTAATTAAAAAAAAAAAAAAAAAAAAAAAAAAAAAAAAAAANAAAAAAAAAAAAAAAAAAGACAAAAAGAAAGAAATAAGAAAAAAAATAGTAAGATCGAGTTATACTTACTCTGTGATAAGTATGATTATAAGATTTAAGAAAAATAATTTAAAAATCGCCAACAGTCGGTGTGCACTTTAACGACTAATAATGTATGCACGCCGCACATCCTAACTGAAACTGTTTAAATTGTATCGTTAGGTACTATTTTGAATTGCATGTAAATTTATAAAGTTATAAAGTTTAAGAAATCTTTTGTCTGGTCTTAATAGAAATGAAAAAATGGTTAAAGAATAACTAAACGATTATCTGACCTCGTTCAAAACGCTCGCCTCAATGCAACGCCATTCATTCCTTGTAAGTTTATTGTACATTGTAGCTAGAAAGTTATATTTATATAAAATATTCACGCGTCTTCGAATCTCGCTTGTTAAGCTTTTTTGATAACGCGAAACTCAGCGTCACATTATTACAATCAAAATAAAACAAAGAAAACTTTTAAATGGTTACTCTATATATTAATTTTCAATACTAAAGATCGTTACCGCTGATAAAAATGCTATAAGAAAAGAAGCTCTTCGACATACTTAATAATTTAAGACATAATTAAATTCATTCAAATAATAACTCGTTGCATGTTTTAAATTTTGAAAAATAGTATGGTTTCTGTTTTAACAAATCTTAGTTTTGATGAAAAAAACCGTATTGATTTGTTGTATCGAAGAGTTATTGTACTAATAAAAATTACAGCAAAACCGAGTCGATGACTTTTTCTAGTTCTTTTTTACGGCTCCATGTCTCAATGTATATTGGTAGTTTTTTTCTATGAATAAACATAATTTATTGACTCGCCTGAATTATTTTCTTATTCCAGTGGCCTTTAAGATCTCTTTTACATTCGCTCTATATTGACATGAAAGGATAATGAAAACAATAGACATTTAATGTAATGCAAATAATTTATATTAAATGTGAAACAATAATAATTTCTTACATAAAATGTTTCGTTTACTTTCAATAACGAAATTTGCATATAATCTCAAGTAATCCACAACGTGTATGCAATGAATTTAACATTTCAAATTATTTTAGTCGTTATCTTATATATGTTGATCAAACTTTACTAAAAAACATAAACGCAATAAATTTGGGATAAAAATAATCTTTTATAAAAATTAACGATAACTTTTGATGAGACTCAGTAAGTATTCAAGACTGTTCTACGACTCTAAAGTAATAATTTTTACAGGTTCTACTATTAAAAATCGAGTTATTCAAAGTATCGAAATATTTCTTCAAATCACCGTTCGCGTATTTACAAGCCTTTAGTAAGATACAGAGTTATGCGATTTAACCTTAACAGTAACAGATCTAAGTAAATTCGCGCATCATAATAACAATTGATAAACATCCTGTATAATTTTTGCATAATTATCTTTGAAGCTTGTAAAGTTAGCACAGAGCATCTGCATTCACATATCTCCACTGCAATAAAAAATAAAGCCCTGATGTATAAATCACCCCAACAGTTGTTAAGTACTTATACTTTCTTTAAAAAAAAAAAAAATATCAACAATTAGGCCATAAAAACAGATGATACATCGCGTACGTGAAAACGACACGCTTAACTTTCTTTTTTATCAGTAGCTATTTCATTTAACATATAACATGTAAATATACGACTCGTCTATCTATCTCCGTTTTTTTTTTTTTTCTTCTATATCATACAAAAATTATCGTTTACACAGACATATAAATTTGTCAGCCTGACGTGTGTAGAGAAAATAAGTTACAAAGTGGAATGCAATATCACGTTTTTTTAGTAATGTGAATAGACTATAAGTCCACTGCTGCATCTTTGTCCAAAATCCAGAAAAGAGTCCCATTTGTTGGCTGCACTCTGGCTGCAGGTAAACTTTTGTCTTTATCTTTTAATACACGCTGAAAAACGAAAGTCTCGTGAAAAACATTGAATATTACTAGTATCACCAATATATATTAAAAAGGCGAACTTGAAATTTGCAAAGTTCAAAATAAAAATATATTAGACAACAAATTAATCAGATCTTTTATTGTAAAATCCAAATTAAAAAAAAATTTCTATCATGGTTTAAAAACTTACTTTGATCATCTCCTTTTTACTAGAACCAGTAGCTGCAAAGATACATGCTCTTGCATTATTGATAACTGGAAATGTAAGAGTTATCCTGGACGTTGGTGGCTTAGGGGAGTCATTAATTGGTGAAACCCACAAGCTAGTCTCATGTAATAATCGGTGATTGGGAAATAGAGAACAAGTGTGTCCATCCGGACCCATGCCAAGCAACAAAACATCAAATCTAGGTATGCTGTCAGGGGGAAAAAACACTGACATTTTTTGTATATAATCCTTGGCTGCTGCCTCAGCTGCAAAAACACCCAAAGATCATAATTCACTAAAATAAAGTGAAAAACCCTTGCTCATGATTAACTTTTAAAAAGCTACAGAGCATTGAAATATTGCTGTTATATTGTAAGTCTTTTTCTACCTGAAAGATCAGGGTTGATCTTGATAAACTGACTTTCAGAAATAGGAATTTTTTCTATAAGTTGGCTCCTGTAGAGGCCAAAAGTCGAATCCTGATTGTCAAAGGTAACGACCCTTTCGTCACAAAAGAAGAACCGCCACTTGCTCCAGTCCATCTTGATCATAGGCAAACCTTCTGCAAGGAATTTTACCATCGAGCCACCTGCATTTTAGATAGAGAAATAGAAAATGCAGGTACATACAATAGAACTCCAAAACGAAAAGCTATATGTAAACGTCAAAGGGTCATTATCACATCCGAAGCTCGACTCCCGGAAACTTCAATCTGCTGTTTCATAACCTCAAATTTTCCCTTTCTTAAGAAATAGCTCTTTCTTCTACAATCGCCGCGAAAAAACTTCGCTTAATAATCTGATTTTATACGGAAGCACCACTAAATCGTTGCTATAAAATGTAGAAAATTTAAATATTACTAACCGGAAAGTCCAATCTTGAAAACGTCCTCGTCGTCGATAGCCTCCTTTGCGTACTCCTCTATCGTTCTCGCAAGCTGCTGCACGACGCCGGCTTCGTCTGGCTCGATCAGTATTTTCGGCTCCATGTCCAAACTCATCGCCTCTTGACTCCAGAAGGATAAGGTATCAACGAAGCACCAGGAAGTCGAGGTAATTCAATATATACTGCCTCTGAATTTACCGGATACATACAATCATAAATACTTACAATCTTCTCTGTCTCTCTCTCTTTATGTTAAAAAAAAATATGCGCCATGACCAACTTAACTTGACTTGCAGCGCGGGAGGCACAAATTAACGCAAATTAACGCAAATAGCATTTTACCGTTCATGTATGTATTTAATTGATTTTTGTCAACAGTCACTTGCTACGGTGTCGAAAATTTTCAAACATCTTCAAATCCATCCTAAGCATTAATTATATTTTTGTTCACACACACACACACATGCACACACCAGCATTTTTAGAAATAAAAAGTATAAACATTATATAGTTTGATAAGTATTGTTGAGTACTTTTGTTTTTAGAGTTGTTTTTATGAAATAACTTATAATTGAAAGCTTCATCGAACAGATAGATATTGGTAAATCGTTAATGTTGTTGATTTGGTGCTAAGAGTTTTAACAACGAAATATAAAACTTTTTTTTATTAATAAGTAAAAACAAATTTATAGTTTTTAATCAAATTCTGAGATTCACCATTTCACTAATTTGGTAGAAAACAATTCACTAGGTCGACACTGACACACTAGGGTCCCTAGCTAGTGTATTTTAGAATCAGCGCCTACCCTTGAAGGGGCTTACTCACTCAAAATCAGCCACGCGAGATGGCGCTGACTGTAAACTGAACGCGTGTCGGTATTGTAGTTAATATAATATTTATGCAATATGCACACCGCATACCCTCTGTTAATAACTACATACCGACACGCGTATATATATATATCTCACATACACATGTGTATGTGCGAAACTTTTTTTTTACCGCTACCACGTGTGAAAGACTTGAAATTTATTTTTACTTACAAGTAGAGCTTAAAAGTTCAATTAAAAGTAAACATCGCATTAGTAAGGTGTACATAAGTAACCTGCTTCGAGTGAAAGTTTTATATTTTTTGCCCTTAGCTATTTATTTTGGAGTTGTCATCCTTAGACTGTGACAATGAGACCAAAACCAACTTTGGGCATCACCTGGACGAATATCGAGCTGTCGGGGCTGCTCGAGGATGAGGACTCGCACGTCCACGAGGAGCGTGTCACGAAACACCTGGCCCTTTTACCCTGTCACCTTAGCGATGTAAATGCCGCTATACGCCAATATTTTGATGAGAACATCAATATTTATGATCCTGAGTAAGTTTTTGTCCACTGATGCATTTCATTTCATTTTCTCCTTAAAATGTCGCTCAAGCTTAAGTGGTACTGTATTTTTTGTACTTTATTGTTTGGTAGGTTATACTTAGGCTAAAAATTGCATAAACATATTTAAAGCATGTTGTACACATTTTTTTAGATTGAAGGGTCTGGTACTAGCTTACAAAAATCCTAAGGTTCTGACGCCAATGGGTACCATTATGTATGATACATATTACATACACATTGACATTGAAGCAGATTTTTACGTTTTCAGGCCAGAAGTAGGCCAGAGTTTAAGAGGTTTGTAGCTAGTAGTTATATACTTTTTATTCCCATGATATAATATTTGATTTTCCATTGTTTTAGGATTTGTAAATAAAAAAGGAACCAATCACGTTGGTCTCTTAGTGCATAAAGCTTTTAATGTATCGATACCAAAACCAGACGGCTTAGAAAACTGGCCTGATACAGAGGATGATTTTGAATGGCCTGGTCATAAATTAAAAGTTGGGCAAGAAGTTAGGTTTACCCTTGATGTGGTGGATTTTAAGTCAAGACTGCCATACATGCGTGGCTCTTTAAATGAAGATTACACGAGAGGTTGTAAACTCTTCAATGAAGAGATTGCAGCAACATTTAATAACGAAAGCTATGGATCTGAGATGCAAAACTTTACTGAATATAGCCATGAGGACCAAAAGGAAGTTTCAATTAAGCTCCAGAGAAAGCGCATTGTTTTTTCTAGTGACTCTGAAAATGAAGTTGATCAAGTAGATGAAGAAAAAGAAAGATCCAAAGAGGAAGATGTAGCCAAAAAAATATCAAAGAAGAAAAGAAAAAGAATCTCTACATCACCTGAACTAGAAAGTGAAACTGAAATTCATCCTAGCAAAAAATCTAAAATAGGGATTAGGAAGGAAAAATTATTTGACAGTTTTAATGACTCTAGTTTTGAAGTACCAGAAACACCATCCAAGAAAAAGAAAAGAAAACTGAAAATGAATGGTTCAGAACTGTTAGACGAATCGGAAGTTATTGATAAAGAAGTGCCATTAAAAATTACTGACTGCGGAGATTTACTAAATACAGATGATGAAAGGAGTTACAAAAAAGCGTTAAAAAAAATGAAAGTGACTGTTAAAAATGGTCAGTCCGAAAAAGCTAACGATTTTCAATTTGCCGTGCCAAAACTTAAAACAAAAAAAAAGAAGAAAGTCTCTGTAGAGGATCCGTCTCTGATGGACACAGAAGATGAAAGGGAATACAAATTATCCCTGAAACCTCTAGTTGAAGGTATAAAGGAAGAAACTTCAAGAAAAAAACACAAAAAGTTGAAAAAGCACAAAGGTGACTGTTCAGAAAGTGAAACCGAACAAAAGGACCGTAAAGTGAACCAAATCGGTTTTGATGAATGAAACATTAATCGTGATGTAAATACTGCTAAGAATAAAAATAGTGAGGTCCACACTGAAAATTGATAATAAAAATCGAATAGAACTTGATTATCATAAATAATTGATTCATTTGAACAAATGAAAGAATTTGAGCTCTGAAACTTGTAAAATAATTGTAACTGATTTTGTAACTATGTAAATACATATAATATAATTTTAAGAATGTTTGCGTTACATTCGCAGTCAAACACCTCATTAATGTTGATTGAGTGTTTGCTTCTTCATTGTACTGTTTCAGAGTCAGAAGTTCCTTCTGTATGCATTTAACATACTGTTGTTATTTGCTCACAAAGGATCTTTTATTTGGACCTAAATGTTAAAGTATGAAGGACAAAGGAATGAAAGGAATTAATATTTGCTCAATAGGAATTTAGTGTTGTATTTTATGAGTCCGAAGTAGGTATAGAGTTTTTGTAGAAATTATTATATTGTTGAATAATTGACGAATTAATACTTAAGAAAAATTTATTTTATATTTGTACATTTGTATGCAATGTACATTGCGTGTACTCGTAAATATATTTTGAACATAAAAAAAACTTATTTCTCCAAAGTTGTAATGACATGTAATTATTTCACATTTAATGGATTTCCGTAATTCCTGCATGTATTTTATGTTGTACAGAAAGATTATGATATGAGGTGGTTTTAAAAATATGTACTGTTCGTTAGCCACTACGACAGTTCGACATTTCGTCACGTTAACGAATGTCAGTAAGATCGGTGACTTTCTTACCAACAGTCAACTGACTGTTTTTAATGACCGTGCGGGCCGGGGACCCCGGTCCCCGGTTAAAATTTCGAACATTGACAGTAAACAAATAGGCAATCAGTGAAGTTTATAAGTATTGCAATACTGTTTACTTTTCGGTTGCATAAATAAGTATTGAATCAAAGAACTACTGTGCTGCAGTTATAAGTGCCAAAATCCATTGAAAAATCATTTACATCTCCATAGCATAAGTAATATTGACTAATTTTCCTGTTTCTAATTGCTTGTGAGTCGAAATCATGCAGAACTGTTCTAAGGTCATGTTAGCCAACATAATACCTTACTATTCTTTCGTTCATTATTTTTTTTATATACACATAATAAATGTGCGAGTACGATTATCTCTAAAATTCAGGATAAGTTTAACGTGTAACCTATACGGCACATAGAACACGGAAATCAGTGTATGAATAAAATCTCTGTAACTTTACTGCTTCAAACTACTGTCAAAACATCATCAACCTTTTTGCTTTTGGATTCCTGTGGAAAGTGCGATTGCAGATACTCCAGTACAGTTTGGTAAGATAATTTATTGTACTAACAAGTTCATTTGATTAATCAATGATTTTTGTGTATAAATTTAAGGGTTTTTTAAAGTAAATATTACTGCGATTTTTGTCGAACAGTTGTGATTATATTGATGAACTAAAAGAGGAATGATTTTTTTTACATTGAATTCAAATTTAAACTAGAATTTCAAATATAAGTGGCAGCAAAACTTAAACGTGTAATGGACACCAATGACCAGAACCAGTGATTTTGCCCAGGATTCCCCTTACTTGTATTGCACAAACAAGCTTCACACTAAGGAAGAGAGTATAAGGATAGGAGTCACTCCTCACCTCGGGCTATCTTCTTCCGCGTTTCGCATTATTGGAAAAATTTCTGCGGCCCTCGTCTTCTCATTTTTTTTTTTTTTTTTTTTTTTTTAGAATCAGCGCCTACCCTTGAAGGGGCTTACTCACTCAAAATCAGCCACGCGAGATGGCGCNTTTTTTTTTTTTTTTTTTTTTTTTTTTTTTTTTTTTTTTTTTTTTTTTTTTTCATACTACAGCTTATACCCATTATGTGTATGCATGTGTGGGCAGTAGGTATGTACACAGAGAGAAGTAAACCTATATACTCTTCTCTCTTTTCTCGGTAAAATATATAATACCTACCTGTAATGTAATGTATAACCGCATCAGAGCAGGACGAGCACCAATAATGCAAGGTTTTGCTATAAGCCTCGAGTGCAGCGTAGATCTTTTTTTCTCAAACTCCACTGGCTATTGTTTGCCAATGTATAGATGAAAAATTCGCCCATCTCTTTCTGGCTTTTCAATTTTCAGATCAAAACATTTTATGGTTCATCACGTTATCACGTTACAGTAGTACATTGTGAAAATAAAAGTATGTAAAAAATCGCCAATTAGTAAGAGTGAGGTCTGCAAATCGAACAACGAGTTAACACATATCCACGCTGTCAATAAAAAACGTGATGAATGTCAGTCCACGCGTTGCATACGTGCGTGCATCCGTGAATGCACAAATTTTTTTTTTTTTTTTTTTCGCTCGATCGACCCGATTGGCCGGCGATAAAGTCCCCTCCGAGCAAGTAGCAATGAACAATGACAGCTTTCATGCGTACCTACACTGAAAGAAGCTGGTAGATGCACCTAAACATCAGGTAGGTATACAGATTTACAATACGCACAGCAGCAGTATAACGGCTCTTTGCGCGAGATTCTTATCCATCCCTAGCCGGATGTTTTCACGAGAGTGCAGACCTGTATAGTTACACCGCACCTATCAATCATGTCGATAAATATTTATTTTCGAGATCGCGACCAACTGTATGCTTTTTTTAAAAATCTTTTTTAATGTTAAAGGTTGGTACTCGATGAACTGATCATTCGTTATGATCGCAGAAAAATCGAAAGTCCCAAGTAAGCACATTTTTTCGGAGAATATATAATATATATATAACCGACGCGGATCCAAGGCAGAGAGGGCCAACGAACGTGTGTTTCCCGGAGCGCGCATAAATGACGGCTGTTGGCCCCGTGATGGATGAGATCGTCGCGTTATCCGGTAAACATCTCGCATCGACGAGAGAGACAGAGATATAACCAGCGGCAGTCGCTTATTAAACCCTTCGACTAAAATCCCCTCGGCCGGTGTGTGTCCCTCGTTTACACGCGTCGCGTTGGCGAAAAAGATCGATGACGAGTGGCCGAAAAACTTTTTAACGAGCCCTCCCCGAGCTCGTCACGTGCATACTTATATACCCCGTATATACACTCGGGCTACCGGTCCGTTTTCACTTTTGCCAGTGCGGACGGCGATCGAAAGGAAATCCGAAATGTCGCGACTGGCTGTCCTCGAAGACACCCGCGAGATATCGCATCATATAACGATTACGCGGTGGGACGTATCGTTTGTCATTTATATGCGCATTAACCGTCGTCGCGATGAGGCAGTAAACCGTCCGCGTGATTTATTGCGCGGAATCAAAACTCGTTTCGCGAAGCCTTACCTCCCCCGATTTTTCAAATGTCCGGTGTTCGTATCATAATTATCCTTTGGAAATTACTTTTGCCGTGTTCGTGAACTGCAAAGTTTTCTAGCTGGTGGTTTTTAACGGTATACCCCCGTGCATCCACCGTACAAATGCAAGCACGAGGGTGAAAAAAAAAAAAAAGAAAAAAAACTGTAAGTACACCACTCACTTGCTACGAGGATGAAAACGAGAAACATGACCATAATGTACTCCCACCAGGGGGGAGAATACGTGCTTTGCGACAGGAGCACCAGGAAGGAGCAAAACGACGCACACGCTACGGAGTAGAAGACGATGGACATGGTGACCGCAGTCCCCGGCTCGCAGTCCGCTAAGAGGTTGGCCAACCAAGTGTAGCGCGGCCTGACCCTGCCGATGTTATCCGTGCAGAAGCCCTGTATCAGCTGCCGGGTGAGCTGCTCGACCAATATTTGACAATCAATGTGACGTTTGTCAAATTACCGCATAGTAGGACGGTCATTCATGAAAATGGTTAACCTGGGACTCGACTGGCGTGCACAGACTTTCGCTCGAATCCATGGCCATGAGATCGGTATTGGCAGGCGAGGCGAGCTGGTGGCTACTGGAGCCACCTGTCCCCGGACCCGTAGTACCGGCCATGCTCGTCGTCGTGTCCGTCGACAGGGTGTTGTCCATGGCCTGCGAGGGTGGCGGGGCCGGCCTGTACCTCAGCACGATCACGCTCACCGAGACTATGGTGTAAGCGAGAAAGGTGCCGATCGACATGAACTCGACCAGATGATCGAGATCGAAGAGCAGGGCTATGAGACCACTGAAGACCCCACTGATCGCCAGATTGACGGTAGGCACTTGGGTGCGCTTACTCACTCGGGCGAGAAAGCCGAACAGCAGACCGTCGCTCGCCATGGCGTACATTGTCCGTGGTAGCGAGAACAGCGAGCCGAACAGCGTTGTCGTCATGCCGCACAGCGCGCCCACGCTGTTTTCAGTCATGTTTTACATTATATATATATACACATCATTTTTCTCGGATTTCCCACCCCCTCTTGATTGGCTATACACTTAAGATTTTTATGGCTATAACCCTCAAACAGTACCTACGATTTTTATAACAATCCCAGGAGTCTAAGAAAAGTATCGTCAACTATTATATATTAGCCCAACTTTCAGTTGAATCTCTCCCCCCTCCCTAATTACTTTTTATATTAAATAAACTCCCGCGAATCCATCAAAGAATTATCAGTCGATCGATCCCCCCCAACGAATCGGATCAGCGACTAAAACCAATCACGATGAACGCACGAAGCAATCCCTTCACGCCCGGCTATTTCAAATCACTACCACCCCCAACAACCCCCCACGACAAAAATAGTACCTGATGACGTATCTCGCCCACGGCAATCCTCGGGCGTCAAAGGCCTCCGGCAGAGCCGCCGTCCGGCTGATGCGGCTGTAAGGCTCGACGAGGGTCAGGGCGGCGCCCACGAGCACGTAGCCAATGGTCACGATGGCCATGGACAGACCAGTGGCGCGAGGTATGCTACGCCCGGGATCCCGGGCCTCCTCGCCCGACGTGGCGATCGAATCGAAGCCGACAAACGCGTAGAAGCACGTTGCGGCACCTGGACAGGGGACACAAAGAATGCATGACACAACCAATCGGTGAATCACGCGGGTGCATGGTCGAACGAGAAAGTCAACCCACCGGCGAAAACACCGGTCAGCCCGTAGGGCAGGAAGCCGTTGCCATTGTAGTTCCAGTTGGCGATGTCACCGTGGTAGAAGCCCAGCCCGATGACCAAGCCCATGACCCCAAGGTTGACGATGGTGAGCAGCGAGTTGACGGCTGCCGAACACTTGACGCCCACGGTCAGTAGGAGAGCGTACACCAGGCACAGGGCGCCGGCCAGGGGATCGGGAACTGTGCCGAGGGACTCGTAGCCCGAGACGAGGCTCTTGGTGAAGTTGCTGATCGCCCGGCCCGAGAGAGAGTCCACGTAGCCGCTCCAAGCGCGCGCCACGGATGCCGCGCCTAATTGTTATGGTGGTTCATTTTTTAGAAATCCATGCATCATTTTTTCCATGCTGCTATACGTGTGTTTTAGCCTCAAAAGTTTGAGGATCGCTCGGTTTAATGCTACGTTGGCAGTAGAACAAGTCGAGTATGGTAGGACGCGGGTAAGTGCGTGCGTTTACTGTATATCACTGTTATTTTACCAAGGCAGTGTTTTTACAAAAATTTTAAAACCTTTTCTAAAAAGGTACCAAGTGCCAAGTTGACATTGGCAGTAGAACAAGTCGAGTATGGTAAGACGCGGGTAAGAGCATGCGTTTACTGTATATCACTGTTTATATTACCAAGGCAAGTATTTTTTTTTAAAAACTTGAAACCTTTTCTAAAAAGGTACCAAGTGCCAAGTTGACATTGGCAGTAGAACAAGTCGAGTATGGTAAGACGCGGGTAAGAGCATGCGTTTACTGTATATCACTGTTAATATTACCAAGGCAAGTATTTTTTTTTAAAAACTTGAAACCTTTTCTAAAAAGGTACCAAGTGCCAAGTTGACATTGGCAGTAGAACAAGTCGAGTATGGTAAGACGCGGGTAAGAGCATGCGTTTACTGTATATCACTGTTAATATTACCAAGGCAAGTATTTTTTTTTTAAACTTGAAACCTTTTCTAAAAAGGTACCAAGTGCCAAGTTGACATTGGCAGTAGAACAAGTCGAGTATGGTAAGACGCGGGTAAGAGCATGCGTTTACTGTATATCACTGTTAATATTACCAAGGCAAGTATTTTTTTTT
>NW_019379494.1:74509-93004 GCF_000648655.2 Copidosoma floridanum
TTTTTTTTTTTTTTTTTATAGATGTAGGCTTGCTCGGCGAGTCCAAGTGCACGCGCGTACTCATACGAAAACCAAAGCTCTAAAATTTATTCTCATTTTTTTTTCTTCCTCCATTTTTATGCGCATTTGTATGTATTTTGTTTCTCAAGATAATAAAATCCAAGATCTCCCGATTGGACGTTTGAAATGTAGATGTTATTGTACGTGTTAGCAATAATATTGGTCGATTGCTCGTCCGAACAAGAGAGATATCATTGAAAACGTACATGGGTTCAGGTATTTGCTGATGAAGCTGTAATTGGTCATTATTTTGGGTATTTAAAATACGCTCCTGTGAAATGAATCAAACGAAAAATGGACTTTCCTATTTTATTTACGCTTACTCTATACCGACTCGGAAGAATTATAAAACTGATAATCAACTAAGGCCATTTTAAAAAAAGTTTTATATTATTTAGTATTCTTTTCCACGGTTCCACTTTCAGACGAATATTGTGTTGCAGGCATCGTTAAACGTTTATCAGTATCAGAAAAAAAAGTAGTTGTATCGTAGAATTGGCAATTTAAAAAAAAGCACAAGACCCTAATTAAGAGTCGAAATATGGATTGATACTATGGTAGAATTGTTGAAGTTACTCGGCACGTGTTCAGAAACGATCTAAATACTTTTAAAACATTTGTATTATGAGTAATAACCAGTTCTGGTTTCGTCACTGTTGTTGGATATAAACGGACCAGATAATGGTAATTTGTTAGCTCAAGCACATTATGAAAAAGTACCACCTCCCATGTATGAGTTACACATCGGTTGATAAATTACTGACATAAATTAACATCGAACGCATTATATCCGTTATAAATATCCATAATTACCGGCTTGGATATGTTGTTTTATTATTAATTAATACTCGAATAGTAAATACACCTTCAAAACAACATAAGGTACAGAAAATAATCGTCATCCTGAAAACCAAAGGATTCCTGTCGCGCAGCGACGCACGAGGTATTTAACGAGCCGATGAGCATGCAGGTATAGGGAGGGGGGATAAAAAAACATCTATAAGATGAAAAAAGAAAAGAAAAGAAACAAAAACAGCTTGAAAGAGGGAAGGAAACGATGGGAACGTTAAAAGGTTAAATTGGCGCGTCGGCGTTGCGCGCCTCGTGAGAAGGAGATGAGGATCATCGCGGGAGGTCGGGAGCCCGGGATTGATGGATATGCATCGGCAACCCGAACGCACAGTTCGACGACAGCGACTGCCGCGACCCAATCTGTTAAATATAATAAGTACACCCCGCTCCCTTCGGCCGCTCGTTAACGCCTATACAGTCCTTCATCTTTACACGCGCTTTGGTCTGCAAAGTACGACGTAATGTTAATTAAGATCATTTTTTCAGCTGTGAGAAATTTATAGCGACAGACATTTCCCCTTCAAAGTATTTTATAATTTAATTACATTAACTAATGATTCATCCATACTTGTAAGGGATGAATAATCAATATTAATCGCATTGTTGGAACAACTCTTTGAACATTCACTAAATTAATTCATATTCGTGCAATACACATCGTATTATAAATTGTCTCGAGTATTTGACGATTTCGTATACTCGTGTACCTATTGGTGCTGTTGTTTTGCGTTACGAGACCATATATCCCAGCGGAGGTGATTGCCCTTTCAATTATTGTGCGCTGCTGCTCGTCGATGATTGATAGCCGTGTGCTATATAGTCTCATATTACGGTATTGTATCACATACCATAAATTGTTTCGAACGAGAATTCGAGTGAAAGCGATGAGTCTTCGATTTTTTTTTCCCCCAATGTACTTCCAAAATGATTGAAAAGATTTTACGAGCAAGTTTCTATGGATTTTAGTCCATTAAACTGTGAATGTAATCCATTTTTATCACTCATATTTTATTTCGACAATTGTAGAGAAGAACAAAAATGTAACGTCATATTTTAGGTTGTGTATCTTCTCAAGTTTTCTTTTAGTTTTTACCATCTAGGATCAGCCTCATAACCTAAGAGATCCAAATGATCGTGAGTTGAATCCGTCAAAAATTTCAATAAAAAAAGCGAAACCTAGAAACACCTGTTAAGCTATTATCTACTTTTTAAGATGAATTGTAGATTTTTTCGAATTCTACTTATTATATAGTGTATTCTGTGAATTAAAAAAAAAAAAAAACGTAATACTTTGTCCAACGTGAAGTAATTTTTCTTTGTTTCCTCTTCTGTCAAGGTAACAACTTTATGGCCAATTAAGTAATCAATTTTACATTTAACAATGAGTTATGCCATTTAAAGCGTTACAACTGCTTTGTAAAGTAAAATGTTTATGAGAAAAAATTGCAATATTTCAAGATACACAATTTTTTGTTTGAAATTTAGTTATAAACAATTCTATCACAGTACTATGGTAAAATGTCAATTTTTCCGCTGTTTTCATTTAATCATGGTCGATTAAGCGCATTTATTATTTTAGAGATCTGTAACTCTTTCCCACCGAGCACACTTGTGAATATCCATTTGCCAAGTTGCTATGTACAAGATGGAAACATTTTTTTTCAAAGATCAGTAGTAGAAATGCTTGGAATGTTTTCTTCTCAACGCAGACTCCGTGAATGTAAACCATCCGGGTTCTAGTATGAAAATAAAGCTATACTTATTAGACACAAGCTCGGTCGAAGGTAAATTATACCAGTCCTCAATGAGTTTGAAAACTCGATTACGTGCGTACACATTATTTAAATACCTCGGACCAACCTTGCATTAAGTTGGAAATTTTTTTCATCCCGCGATCAATAGTCTTTTAGGTATATATAATTACACTTTATGCTCGTTAAAAATCTTTTTAAAAAATAGAGAGACACGACATATTTAATTCCAATCTTTGATATTTAGCATTCACAAAGCACCCCCCCAAAGTACAATTATTTTTGTAAGGTGTTTTTACATACACCCCCTTCTAATAAACTAAAGAAAGTTGTACCCCATCGTAAAAGGCATTTTGTCAAATTAGCTGCTGGGGGCATTTATTTGTTTCCCTCCATTCCCACGTACTCCCGAGATTCGATAAATATTCCGGGACGACGATGTCGACGTATCGAAAATTTGCCATCATCAAGCTAGACGCATCTCTCGAACAACAATAATAATAGAAGTATATATCGTTGAGTCTGAGTAACAGGTTGCGTCATCGTCACGTGCACATCATCGCCAATGAAGAAAAAAAAAAAAAAAAGACGTAAGTAGACGAAGGGGGACAATTGACATCGCGACGTGGCAAAATCGTTATGCTAATCATCTCGCGGAGCTCGTCCGTACGGCGAACGAGCGAGCGAGCGAGCGAGAGAATCCCGAGAGTTACTGGCCGCGAGGTGCTCACGTATATATATTTTTTTTTTCTCGGAGGAATCGTGAGAACGATACACACACCGTCGTCGTCGCAGCTTCTCTCGCTCTCCCGGATGATTTTATTTCGTTGTCAAGAAGTAAAGGCTCTCTCTCTCTCTCTCTCTCTGTTTCGCTCGCGACTCTGTTCCCCAGCCGAGCAGCTCGACAAAGAGAGAGAGAGAGAGAGAAAGACGTGGCAGGTAAAATCGCCTTCTCCCCGAGCTCTAGGCCTTTCTCCCTCTCGCTCTGGCTCACAGCAGCTACGGCAGCGCAGCAGCAGACACGAGGGGGAGAGTTAGAGTCATATATTAGAGAACTCTTGGGGACACCTAACAAGCTGCCAGGACACGTTTCCTGGAATCAGACTACGACGACGCGCTCCTCGTTCTCTCCCTCCCTCGACTCTTCTCAGCTGCAAGCACAACACACGTGTATTATGTGTATATACATACCTATGCAGGTACACGTGTGTGTGCGCGTACAGCAAGCAACCCCTCGGAGAAAGAGGAGGAGGAGGAGGAGGAGGCCCGTCCTTTGCCCCTTCCCTTTGTTCTTGCGAGCGCGAACGAGAAGAGGAAAAAAAGAGAGAGAGAGAGAGAAACAGAGGCGAGGCTGCAGTATTTCGCATTATGCTGGCGCGAATCTGCGGATTTTTAGGAATCTCGCCCCCTTCCACCCCCTGGCCCCGTGTGCCCATACATATGTATATGTATATATAATATACAGCGTCGTGGCTTTTACGGCTCGGCATTCCGCTTTTATCGTGCCCCACCCCTCTTCCCCGAGCAATTTTACGTATTCCTCTTAGCCAGGGTTTTGATTTTTTTGGCTCTTCGATGCTTGCACGGCTTCGCCCTCGCGATCATTTTTTTTTTTTTTTTCGATTTTTCCTTTTGCCGCTGACCAAACGACAACGAGGAAGAAGATGTATGCGCAAAACCCCGCTCTCGAGGGTTTCACCCACACGTGCACACACACACGTACACGCCAGTAGAGCGTACACTCAATTTGTCAAACTATCAAGATCGCCTTGTTCGTGCTGCGGCGAAAGTCCGATCTTTGGCTATTTTTAAGCTTAATTAGATTCCGGTGCTGCCGTCGCCTCGACGCAAAACAGTATATTTTATCGCACAACAAGTTAAAATTCAGGGGAACGAAAGAAATAATAAAAAATAAGAAGGAAATATACATGTATGTCCCAAGTTTGGTGGCGCGCAAGCCGAACAAGGAGTATATATATATATATATATATACCGACGCAGATTCCGTCTCCAATTAATTATTTATTCCTGAACGCTGGCGCATATATATTTATATATTGTCGAAAGACGACACACGGCGCCAAGTTTCTCACGGTTTCACTATAGGCACTCCGCGTGTATTCGTCATTAGTACCCATGTCATTTTCGTCTCTGTACAAGAGTTGTTTTTGAACGCCTTTTTTTTTTCTTTCGCAAAATTTTTACATGCCAAGATTTGAGGCGTGTCGTAACACGGAAACTCGTGGATCGTAGTCATTTTTCTTGCCCCTACGTGCACTTTTTCGTGCCAAAGGAAGAAAAAAAAGGAAGAAGAAAAGGAAAAAAAAAAAAAAAAAGAAAGAAAAAATCACCCTATAGAGGTAAATCTTTGAACTCGGCGAAAAACGAGGAGGAGAGGGAGAACGATCTCTGCTCGATCGCCGAAGGAAAAAGAAGCGCATGCACAAGTATAGAGTTGCCCCTGTATACACCGGAGGTCGGCTCCCGAGAGTGGAGAAGAAGAAGCGATCGAGAAGCGAGGAAGACGAGGGGGTTGACAGTCGCGGAATGCGCGCCCCTGACGTCGTTCCACTCTTTCGCGAGAGGTATACGTGTGTGTATGTGTATATGCACACGCCGCGGCTTCGTGGCAAAGAGAGGTTGGAGGGGGTGGGGGAGAGACGTGACTGGCGCGCGAGCAATTTACGTGGCTCGTCGCAATTTACGTCAAACGCCGGCGCGTGAATCGATCGGTCGTGCGCGCGAGCTCACCCGTGCGCGGCTTCCTTAGCCCCTCCGGCGCGCTATATCGAATAAATTACGATTATTCGCACGCCTGCCGTATACCGGGCTACCGTGCGCGCTGCGTCTCAAAAATAATTGTCAGCGTGCAGGTTCTTTGTCATCGGGATAATTGCTGCCGCTTCTCTCTCCCTTTCGTCCCGGTACATGTCTTGGGTGTGTACTTGAGCGCGTTTTCCTCGGTCAGGTGCGCCTTTTCCGTCGTCACTTATTCCCTTGGCTCTACCTTTTTTTTCTGTTTAAATATTACTGCGTGTTTTTGATTTGTAAACCAACATTCGTGCCGTAGAAAACAATCGAGCCAATGACAAAAAAAGAGATGTCCATCCAAATAAAACTTTATTCGAATGCAAATAAATACCTTTTTTTTCTTTTTATTTAGTTTATTTAGATTGACAAAATTTAGAAATTCGATTGAATTAAAATTGAATTAACGCTTATGAGATTTTTTTTTTTTTGCATGAATAATGTGGACAGTGCGAAGAAAAGTCTGTGATGTATTTGTCAGATACATCTAAATACTAACATAGAAAAAATTTTCTGTTTTTAATTTTTCTCTTTCCATTATTTTGCATTTAATGTCGTTTTACGGTGATAATATTGAGACTGTTACATGTTTTCTCTGTCATACCATCCAACCTACAATTGGACATGATCAAAAAAATTATCTTAACTACTTTAGTATTGATTTTATTGCAGTGAGGTCATTATCAAACCCTATTTAAAAATCTAATAATTCAAACATGAAAATTGGCACGTGTAACTATTGTTTCTGCTTGCAAAATTCGTAAGTCGTTAATCACAAAATATCATAGATGAAGGAATCCCGCGTTTGAAAGACCAATGAAGAATTCACCATAGTCTTTATTGTTGTTTTTTTTTACTTATCGTCTAATATATACCAGCAGCAAAGAGGGCTCCTTTGACCCCCCGGGCACAAACGAGTAATAGTCTTCGGAGGAATAGAAAAAGAAAGTAAGAAAAAAAAAAAAAAGGCAAAATGGGTCCGTAAATAAACAACGGACGTCTTTGTCAAAGTAATTGAAGACACCCAACACTGTTTCTTTGCGCCGGCCGATCGATCTACAGCAGCGAGCCGAAGCTCCCTTATATAGTATACGATTGTGTGTATAACGAGCCGGCGGCGCTGCCGTATCTCGGGGACTCTCTCTTCCGCGGCCGCGGAAACAAGAAGAGCCAGAAAAACGAAGAAGGAGACAAGAGAGAGCCGCGGTACTCACTTGATGTGTATACTTTTGCCGAAAAGGAAGAAACGCGCGTGCGCGCACAATACAAGCGCGGGGTGGGTGCATAAGGAGGCGCTTTTTTTGCCCAATTGAATTGAATGTAAAACAAGGCCTTACATCAATCTGAGCCGCGAGACTGAGTGACTGTGCCGATTCGGGTATTGCGGCTCTTATGCTTATTTTTCCCCCCTCTGCGGCGGTGCGGTAGCTCTCGTCTCTCTGCACGGTCTCTACTACTCCTTTTCGGTGACTTTTAAGGGTCTGAGAGAAATGCCCACCGAATTTTTTTTTTCTTTCCCTCCTAAAAGCTGTACGAGCTTTTATATACACTTACAATACAGAAAGAAAGCACGGAGGGAGACACTCGCTGATCTCGTATATATACGCCTGGCGTTAAAGTGCCTCTTTCTACTTTCGAGTCGCGTACACGGTCCCTTTATTTTTTTTTTACAAGCTCCATTGCGTTTGGTTTATGGCGCACCGCCGCCGCCGAGGCAGTGCTTTATCGACTGTCCCCGGTATTTTTGTCCCTTCGCTGATCGAACCCATCAATTATACCAACATTGTTTTTTACGCCCCAAACCACCCTCCCCACATCATCACCCGTGCAACATTACACGGCAAATAAAGCCTCTATTGAAATTTTCTACTGGCATCAACAGCTAATCCCAGCTAATGTCCATATAAGAGGTGTACTCGCGTTGTTTTTTCACTTCGTACACCTAATACACAACCGGAGAAGAGAGTCGAGGGAGCACCGCGCGCGACTCATATAAATATACAGCTGAGGACTTTTTACTCCCTCCCGTGACCGCGGAAGACGTCCCGGCTCCTTCTACGGGGTAGATCCCGACCTCGCTCCGGAAAGAAGGAGAGAGAGGCGAGTTTCTCGCGTTTCGATTCGATTACCGTCCTTCCCCGGGGGGTGGGGAGGAAAAGCTCCTCCGTATAACAGCGGCGGGTTTATTTACGACTCCCCGGAGATTGATTGCACTCGCGCAAAAACACGCGATCCCGGGCGCGCGCGGATTTGCATGAACTACTCGGCTTGTACTGCTGCCGCCTTTCAAGTGCACCTATATGTGTATATATACACACACCACTCGATTCCTGATGCGGTTCACCGTCAGCCTGTCCGTCTCCGTGTACTTATTCTTCAGCTCCCTTTTTTTTTTTTTTTTTTTTTTTTCCTCTATGTGCGCGCGTACACGAACTCGGAGCTTGAGAAAGAGACTGCGCCCGGAATCTCGTTACAATTTTTGCATCGGACCGCATCGCCTGGGAATAATCGCTAGGCGTTGGAACGTACACTTTGCCGTATCCACAAACGTATATATACGTAAACACACCGACTATCTTTGCCTCCAGCCCCTCCCTCCCTTTTTTTTCTTCTTCATTTGTTTCATCATGCAACTGTATATTTATATACGAACACGAGAGAGAAAAATCTCCGATCTCGAAACAAATGAATTGCATTACGTGATGCTTTTTGCCTCCTCCCGACCTTTGCTTTTGTCGTTTAAGCGCGACTATTGATTGAATGTTCGCTTGTCGGTGAAGCTTTTCATGCTTGGTCAAAGAGGCTTGCATGAAAAATGTATTCTTCGCACGGACCCTGCACTGCAATCCTTAATTTCATACTTACGATGAAAAAACAGCTCACTCATCCCCAAGTTTCCTTTTCACTTGGATGGCTTTTCTAAAATCTTGTAAAAAAAAATGTTGCAGGAACTGCCAAAACAGCAGGTATTAAAAGCCCACCCTCGCCCATAAAGCAGTTGGAAAGAAAAGCTCTGGAGACGCGAGGTGCGTGCACGTATCTAATATACGACCCACACGGGCAGGAAGAAAAATAATGAAAAAGGGGAGAGAAAAGGACTGGAACCGTATTATATGTCCTGTACTAGGCACGTTATGCAATCCATACCGATGGTAGGGGTTGGGGTACAGAAAGCCATGCGAGATCCGATCGGTTGTACGTGTGTGTATATATATATATATATGTACATTATTCTCCGTAGCACCGGCGAGCAAATAGATTTTACACTTGTCCCGATTTTTGCCTAATTAAGAGCCTGCACTTAAATCCTACAGCAAGTAGACTCCTCGTCCTTTTGACTCTATTTTCTCTCTCCCTCGATCTGTATACAAACGTATACGTGCAGTGTATAGGAAAGTTGCAGCCGTAATTTATGGGACCGCTCTGCTCTCTCTCGCTCGCGAGATTAGTTTCCCAAGATGCAGCGGGTAACGTGTTACGTGTCGCTTAGTCTTGCCCAAAAGTGTAAGACGATCGTTTAAGGGTTGCCAAAGAGGAAGAAGATACATACGAGCAACGAGGTTTTTTTTTTTTTTTTTCTCTCTCGAGCTCCCTTTTGCGCTTAACGAATGTGGACATGATCGACAAACACACACTTTACTTTGCGCTTCTCAACTCTCCCGCGGAGAAACCCAATAAAAAAAGATTTTGCTCCGTCACCCCATGCTTTGCGGTCGAAAATCGCTGCTCGGTCCCCCTAATTACGGAGCATGTTAATTTATATTTCATTTTTTCCCAAAACAAACCGAATCATGAAAGAGCCGATCGTCAAACAAGCCTATATATATATATATACTTGACTCCTGGACGCGTCAAAGAGGGGAATCACCTTCCGAAATAATCCGTAAGGGACAGGCGTGCGACTTTCGTATTCTTTAATTATCCGCGTTTTTTTCTGACTCCGTGTACGAGGAATTTCCGACGGCACGGTTACACGAGAGTCAAACTGCGCGAGTGGGTGGAGGTGGGAGAGGTGGGGTGGGTAATAGTGTTATCAGGAGCGGCTCGTGTAGGACACGATGTGTTTCTGATAGGCCGCCGTCGTCCCGGGGCTACCTGTTCCTCGCTCCCCCTTCCTCGGGGCGGCGAGAGCGAGGGGTGGGGGGGAGAGACGGTGAGCATTTGAACTTCCAGCTCTCGGGCGGAATGCGCCGCGACATCTTTGCACTTTGTACGTAATTTGCGTTCACGAGGACTCGCGTTTACATCTTGTATTGATTATTCTGTTAACGAACGCACTTGGAATTTCAACTGATCAATAGATAATGAATTCTTTTTTTTTTTTCCTTACGCAACACTATGAACCCACAGTTAGGAGTTGAGCATGTAAATTTTCAAGTTTTAAGAGTTGATTTTCAAATCTATTTAGTTAAACCGTCAGTCCTTGTTGATTAAATAAAGACATCATTACAGGTGTGGTTATTGTTACACTGCTCAAGTTAGGTATAGGTTAATCAATTACTTGGAAAATTTCATTTTTGTCAAACGTTATTTTAAAGGCATACTAAATCAGATTTCACTGAATGCTTAATCATTAAAAATCACTAATCAATTGCCTGTCCATTGCACTGAATTTTCAAACTTTATCAAGTAATATCATCGAATTAAGCTGAAATGTAATTTTAAATTCTAATCCGATACTCTGCATTTCGTTAAGTTTACTGCTGGGGGCGTCCAAAGTTAAAAATCTCCTTGGTATGGAAAAAAAAAAATGGTTTTTGTTTTATAATTTGTAATACTTTGCAATGCTATCCAATGTGGCAGTAATTTTGCGCCCCCCGTATATAGAGAAAATTGCCATTACACCACAAATAAGTAATGAATCTACATAGGTAAGTTGTAAAATTCAAAAATTTTATTTTCCACTCGTACACGAATGTCATTTCGAGTTTCGATATGGATCCAAAAAAGGATGCTTATACAGAATATCCTCGGTTGGATCGGCGAATCCTCCCCGGCGTCAGTAAGTCTCGCGCGGCTGGCTGGTTCGCGTGGGTCCAGCACAGCTCCCAGCGTCTCTCTCGCTCTTCCCCCGAGCCAATCTCGAGTGGCCGAAGGCCCTCCCCCTCCCCAACCCTTTGCTCCTCTCTTACACACGAGGCGGACTTTCCCCCTCGAGGGCCAGGAGTCGGGGTGCAGGGCAAAAGAGAAGGAACGACGCTCAAGGAGGAGGAGGAGGAGAGCCAAGCGAAACAGGAGGGACACTAATTAGTGATTCCAGGAACCGAGAACACGGCCAGCGAGCGATCGGACCCCGACAAATACATATATACGTACATAAAAGTACACCCGAAGAGAGATAGGGAGAGATGACATGTGTACACGTATTCACACACACACAGAGCCGTAGCGAAGAGGAGAGAGCCGGACAGTTTTAAATGTCGAATTTAAATTCGTTACCCTTGACCCAGCCATACGACATTCCCCCGTGAGCGCACGCGGGTCCTCTCTCTCTCTCTCTCCACTCTTTTTTT
The DNA here is from genome assembly GCF_000648655.2 of Copidosoma floridanum. The sequence goes on from NW_019379494.1 coordinate 85,494, forward strand.
TTTTTTTTCTTTGTTCCCTCTTATTTTATTTTACATTTTATTTTTTGTTTTCCGTGTACCTCCCCGCGGTGGATTCCCTCGCCCGCCGCTTCTTTTTCCTTTTGGAGCTTATTTTATTCACTCGCCCCTCTTATACATACACCGCGAAGGATTGCCGTTGCCCCTCTTGTTTTTTTTTTTTTTTTTTCTCTTCTTCATACGGACGTACTCGCTACGTGCGAGCGTATCATATGTGCATACGGCAGCCCTCGAAAAATTGCTAGATAACTCTCGTGTCTCCCCCTTTCACCCCGTCTTCTTTTTGCTTCTTTTCTTCGGTGTGTGTACACGTGGTGGTACACGCGTATACCCGTGCGTGCAAGCTTCCCCGGGGAATTCGCTAAACCTTCGATTGCCGGTTTTACACTCGATACCCATGGCATACACCGGAGATTGGGTATACACGCATATATGCCGTTTTGCCAAGATTCGCGAATTTAATTAATTTACACTCACCCGCCAGATGCTGTGTATTTACAAGTACCCACGTATCTTTGTTGTTGGAGTATGCATGTGTGCTCGCAAAGTTTTGTTCTCTCGTGTTAACGAATTTTCAATGGCTCCGCGACACGCGATCTTTTTTTCCTTTCCGAAAAAACAACATTTCCCCGTGTAACTGTGCCGCTATGACGTCCGCGACATATCGCATGTCGCGTAAATGCGTTCATTTACATGTTAATTAATTTAACGTTAAAAAGAAATTTTTTTCTTTTGGTTTCTTTAGGTGATCAATCGTTAATAGCTTGATCGAGACGGATAGTTTTCCAAGGGTGTATATACATATACCCCGGAAAGTCGCATGCAGCGATGCCACACACGTTGGGTGTACGAGGAGAGGAGACTATATACTTGGCCGGTTATCCTCTAGGCCTGCCTCTTCTCGCGCTCTTTTCTCATGTCCAATGACTAATGACTGGCCTCTCGCTGCTGCTCATCTTTTATTATATACATATACCTCTCTCTCTCTCTCTCTCTACCATCGGCTTCTCGTAATATGCTCACACACGCGCTCGCGTATACCTCACGACACGTCTATACGTGTATATATATATATATATATATATAAGATGCCAATAGCATAACGGTACGAAGCTGTCGCGTATTCACAACGCGCCCGTAAACCACCGCGTTATATCCTCGGGCCGTTGTTATTGTCGCCGTGTCCACGCTGTACCTGTACGCAATGCACTCACCTTCTGGCCCCTGCAATGCTCACGAGGCACTCTTCGAGCAAATACATATAAAATTCGATCTATCGAATGACGCGTACTCGCACGAGTGGCAAATGTTTGGGATTATCGTATTATTTTACGGGGAACTGTGGAGGTGCAAATGCCATACGCCATATACATAAGTGTACACCACGTGTCAGTGGTCCCTTGGAATACACACGCGAGTAGTACACCAGCGAAAGAGAGAACAGCTCGAGTCTTCCCAGTCCGTGTTTTCGCCTTGTCCCGCTGCTCTCCCTTCCTTATTCTTTCGAGAGATTTCGCGCAACCACCACCTCCACCTCCTTGTCGTCGCCGCTGTTGCCTGCCCGATTGTAAGTATGCATCCGTGCGATTGTGTATGTACGTTTTTTTTTTTTTTTTTTTTTTTTTTTTTTTTGTTCCCGTCGACGCGCGCGTAGAACAAACGCTTTCCCGTGTAAGTAATAATTTAATGACGCGGGGGAACCCCCTGGCAGAGGGAGCGAGTTCTCCGAACTTCTCTCTGTTGCTGCTGCGAGGGATTGTTTTTTTGTTTGTTTTTCTTCGTCGCGGGTTTTATTTTCGGGCCATTGTTTTGTAAGCCGATGGGGTAACCTGAATACGGTCGCTAGTGATACCGAGGGAATCAATTAAAATGATGTTTGAAATGAAATTCATTCAAGACGAGACGTGAGGTTTTTCATTGGGCAAATACTAACTTGTGATAATCGATGTGCTAAGAAATATGAAAAAAATATGGTAAAATGCAATAAATGGTTCATCAGCACTTTGTTATTCCTACAAAATAAACAAAGTCTAACGTGTAGGGTGGGCACCCAATTTCTTATCTTTTCAACAACGAGGTATACAAGGAAAAAAACACAGAGTCCACTCCAGGCGATGTACTTTGAAAAAATTACTCGAGTAACTCGGAGTCGAATCGAGGCACACAAATCCATATTTATGAATTCGGCGAATAAAAACACGCAATACATATTTATCACGCGAACAAACAGCATTGCACGTAAAAATACATACGTATATATATATAGTGTACTGCTAAGAAGAGGATAGAGCAAAAAAAAAAAAAGATAGAGGGTCGGTGGGGTCCCGCTCAACACAGCATCACTCTGCATATAAGCTCCGATAGCTCAGCGCGCGCGCGTGTACATATAAAGCCGAGAGAGGTGCATAAAGAGCCGCTGATAGCCTTTGACCATGGGCGTCCCAGAGTCCAATTCCCACATTATGCAAAAAAAAAAAAAAAAAAAAAGGAGCAGCAGAGTCGGAGGAGATATTATATAAGGGGGGGGGAGGCCCGGCAGCGGCTCGGATAAATTTTACTCGGTGGGACCCCCCCCCCCAATAAAATTAGCGTTTGCCGTCTCCCCCACTTATACCCATAACGTATAGGAATAATACAGTGAGGCTCGCGAGCGGAGGGGGGCAGGGGGTGCATATCGCAATAAAAGAATCTCTCTGCTGCTTTCAGGGTCCCGCGAAGGAGCGTCGGTATCGGGCGTATGATCGGGCGCTTCTCCTCTCGCTTGCTCCTCTGTCTTTCGCACTCTCTCGCGCATAAGTATGTACACACACGCGCTCCTCTTCCCCCGTGGGGGTCCGCAAGAGCTAGACTGCATGGCCTGGCCGACCCGCTGGGCGTCCCAACACACCCTATCGGCCGCGGATCAGCCTCGGGAGCTACCGAGCGCGCGAAACCTCGTCCTCCTGCACCACCTGGGATGCCCCGGCCCGCGTGTTCTCCCCCTGTATATGTTATATGTATACTCATATGTATATACATATATTCCATAGAGGCCCAGGGGAAGGGGGTTGGGCACAAACTCTTGAACCGCGGGTGCCTATTTTATCACGTCGAGTTTCCACTGCTGTGGCTTATCGAAAGGTTATTTCCATATACGTACTACTTATGGATACAGTGTAATGTATACGCGGCAGAGAGAGGGAGAGTACATTATGTTTATTGTATCGGTTATAGGTACACGGGTCTCGGTGTAAAGGTGATATTTTTTTTTTACTCGTACCCACAATAAGAGTACATCTCGCACGGACGGACAATTTTATAATGAGATTTCATCGTCGTGTTATGTAATAATTTTGTACGCAAAACTGCACCGTGTAAACAATGATGCGGATTTTATTAATGTGCATAAATTTCTGCGCTCGCAAGGAAAATAAAAAAAAGAAAGTACAAAGGAGGGGTTCAAAAACATTTAAATCGTGCACGTTCACGTATATGTATACAAATGACAATAATTATTATACGCTCTCGAAAAAGGGGGGTCGAGGGGGGCCCGTAGATTTCGGGGAAACCAAGCGTTTGGCCTCGCTTCTCTCTCTAGAGGAGGTGGGGGGGGAGGCGAGTGTGCGCGTGCGCGGGATCGTAAATAACACCGGGGACCTATAAACAACAGCTACGGGTACCGCGGCATTGATTCTACGCGCGCAGCTCGCGCTCCGGACTCCCTTCTTCTTTTTTTTCCGTGGGGAGCCATTTATCATACAGGAAACAATAGGAACTGGCAAAACACGTGCCTCGCGCCGCTTAAGTAAGCGACGCCGGTCAGGAATTACGAGCGAGGAGTAGCTGACAAAATGAAGGAAAAAGGCCCCGGAGGGACGTTGATTTCGCTGCCGAGTCGACACGACAGAGGAGAGAAAGAGGGGGTGGGGAATGCGTCGAAGGGTACTGGCCTCGCTCTTTTTTTTCCTTTTTTTTTGCGGAGGACCTTTTTTGGCATGCATTTTGCTCTTTCTCTCCCCGTTGTTGCTTATTCGCGACGACGGACTGAATATCTCCTCGACGATGTATATAGTGATCGGGAGAATTTATTTGGGTGACGGTGATGAGTAGCTGTGGAATATGTTAAGCTTTTTGTTTTTGGCTTTACTTTCAAACGACAAGTGTGGATGATTCTGTAAAACCATGAAGTATCCTTCGAAGGTCTTTTTTTTCCGCATAGTCCACTTCGTATGATATATCTTCACCTACAAATTACAACTATTTTTATTACTTGTGAATAGTCAGTAAGTTTACACAGGAAAAGTTTTATATTATTTTATACGGAGAGTATGTGCCACCGTAGCCATTAACAATAAAATCGCGAGGTCGAACTTTTTACTTACTTTTTCTCCTACTTCTCTATACTGTTAAAACAACGTGTTGTAAAAGAGCAAATATTATGCGGGTGTGTAATGATATCGGCATATTATATTCCCATTTCTGCACCAACGTAGCCTTTTTTTCGTATCAGCCTATACTCATGTGACTTATCGGGAAATGTCAACGTAAACCCGTTTTGTATAAAAATATGGAAAAAATCCATACCCCTAAGACTATTTTCCTTTTTCCCGTTTTTATTCTCCATACCTTAGTTTACGGTTTATTTTGTAAAAGTTCCAAACTTTCGTCACTCACTCATTGTGAAAAAAACAACCACCAAACATGCGCACGTCATCGGAGTGTTTATCAAATAAATTTATTCACTGGATAGAAGGAAGGGGAAAAAAAAAACAATTTGTACATACAGAACGAAAGTGAGCTCACGGAGCAAAGAAAAAATGGGAGGGATAGCGGGAGGACGGGAGAAAAGAGCAGATGGAAGAGGGGGGGGGGGTTGGGGAGAAGCTGCTTCATTTGCTGAGACAATATAACAATTCATTTTTGTCACATCCACTGTCGAAGATCTTTTATTGTCGTCTGCGGATCGAAGGAGGAGGAAAGACGTTCGTTCGGGGGTATATATCCACGTACATGAGAAGAAGAAACCTTCGGGCGACCGGTTCTCCTCGGCTCGCTAAACCATATCCTCTCGACCCTTTGGCTCTCGCTCGACGTAAATCTTACGTCTGCCCCCCCCCCTCCTCGACTTACTTTCGCCGTGCGGTCCGCAGCTTCCTCGATGCTGGAAGCTTCTCGCAATCGCAAATAAATTTCGTCCCGACGTTCCTCCGCGCGTCCACCACCAACCCTCCCCCCCTCCCCCGCCGCCCTTTTTATCATTTTGCGAATCGTGGGCATGTGTATACATTTATATGAAAGTGCTTTCTTTTTGTTTTTCTGCCCCAATCGAGTACTCGGAGGAAATAATGCACTCTGCTAGTATACTCGCATTGGCATGCTTTTAACCGTCCTATACCGGCATTGATGTAAAGGAAAGCCAATTTGTGATTTTAAGGACCAAAAGTTATATAGATTTGGATTAAAAAGGAGAGTAAAAGAAAAACTTGATGATGACGTTCGTATAAGAATGAGTCAGCGTGAACGAAATGTACGGCAAGTGGAAGTAGGTATAGGAATAATTCATAAGCTAAGGCGAGCGCAAGTGCAGTGTACAGAAGAGGGAGAGAGAGCGCGCTAAATAAGCCATTTAAAATAATAAGACGAGTCCGCGATAGCTGTGTGTGATGTGTATATATATATGGACATATTTTACATGAATGGGCAAGTGAGAGAGGATAAGGAAGAAAAGCAGAAGCAGAAAAAGTGAAAGATTATGTATGGGCACGAAGGAGCGGAAGGCGGCCGGAGATTTATCAAACTTTTGAAAGAAGAGGAGGAGGGCGCGCGTACGCGTGTATAGTTACCCACGCTGCAACCCCGTGTATGTATATTTATATATACATACGTGCACGTCGACGCCAAGGAGGAGGAAAAGAAGGAGAGTACATATATGTGTGTATATATATATATATATATATATGTGTGTGTGTGTGTGTGTGTGTATGTAATATCGAGGAAGCGCGTCCATAAACGGGATAATATTATGCCAAAAAAGCCGCGCTTGCAGCTCTGGTTTGCTCGCCCGTGGTGTGGCCGATACATATACCATGTATATGTAGTGGAGGTGCTCGCACGCGGAAAGGAGGAGGAGGCGAAGATACGAATCGGCCGAGATCAAAATCCACAAGACGTTCGAGACAAATTGTTAGATTTATGGATCGGCGTGACGAGGAGCCCTGCCTTCCTCCTCCTCCTCTTCTTCTTCTCGAGCTTGGATCCGCCCTTATCATCGGAATCTCCCTCACTGTCCATCCATCTTTCGATAGCTTCCTAGTATGAGCTTCGAACCACGTGAGGTCAAATAGGTATGAATTTTCATTCAGCTGACCCCAATTTATTCATTTTCCTTTTTTTTTCCCCCCTTGCGGTGGAGGATAACATATTACATTCTTTGAAATGTGGTGTATCTAAAAGATATACAATGTCTCGATATAAGTACATCCTAAAAAAAAAAAGAAACAGCTTCAAAATCCACCAATTGGTTTGAGCAACGTGACGACACGTAAACTCGAAAAACATCGGCGCTGAAGTTCAGGGCGAGACTGCACGCGCGGAAAAGTCACGCGCGGCAAAAGCTAAAAGACATGGGCCCGTTGTGTACGTATATGTATATGCTTCGCCGCGAGAGATATTTTTACGATGCGCGTGTATATACGTATATACGCATACAAGGATATTTCGGCGCGGGGAAACAAGCCTCCTCCTCCTCGTACTTTATATCAAAAGCATGATGTTTTTTCCTCCTCTGCGCGTGAAACGGAAGAAAAGGGGAGAGAGACGCGGGCCTGAAAAGTGGCAAAGATCCCACAGAGGCGGACAAGGCCCGAAAGGGCACACTTGATTTTAGCGGGCGATATACGAGCAGTCGGCGGCGAGAGAAATAAAAAGGACACGCATACGCTCGCTCTTTTTCCTTTTTTTCCCCTCGATCTCTACGAGCGTCCGCGGACGTGAGCTGAATCTAAGAGCATAAGCATATTACAGTCGGGCCGCGGGATCGGAGTCACTGCAGGTTTCCGGTTTCACTCTCTTCCCGGACCTACAATATCGTACATGCGTCCACGTCTACGCTCAATGGGACTCTGCAACCTTTGCACTGCCATGGTCAGGCTGCAGTCACATGGAGCGCAATACAGTGTGCAGGATAGGAATTTCTCCATAAGCTAATGTGTTGATTCTATTGCGCCGCGTAAGAGGGAATTCTCCGTTTTACTTGTCTATACTCGGTGAAGCGGTGGGTCAAACGAAAGAGGGTGAAAAACCAGGTCAATTTAAAACATTACCATATCGTATAATTACCTTCCCTGGGTCAGGCTGCACAAATACACTGCGTTTATTACGTTAGGTTGCGAGGGTATGGTCTTTAAGCTATTTTTATTTGCCTTTCGGGTACGAAGGATCATTTAGTTTTTGGACACGATTGTATGCCCAAATTACATTTTTGTACCCACAAAGTTGAAGGATATATATATATA
>NW_019379494.1:112177-183601 GCF_000648655.2 Copidosoma floridanum
TTTTTTTTTCTTTTTTTCTTTTTTCAAGGCAAACAAAGAGTGTTCATTTGACACGACATTCGTATTTAGTTGGACGCTTTTACAGCCCATACTACCGTATTTTTTTTTTAATTTTCTTTCATTTTCATGATATTATTTTGGACGAGTGCACTTGACATTACTTTCACGATTGTTTTTAGTCACGACTGTTATTTTTACTCAACATCAACAAAATAATTTAATGGTTGCTGTGCTGTCGTCGTATTCCCAAAACTCAATCCAACCGCAACACTTGCGTTTCTTTTTAAGAAATAAATTCAGATGGCAAAATATTGCAGAGACCAATAACATACGTACACCTTTAACTTTGTTTTGCCATCTACCACTGAGATGATATTGAAAGTGATTTTCACCCCCCAAAATTGCCCCCTTTTTTTTGTTGGCAATCGTTCCGAATATAAACCACTGCACGAATAGTCCGATACAAAGCGTCATCGCATCAGGGAAAGAGCAATCGACTCTACGGTACAATTTTCGGCAACAAAACAAGTGAGCGGAAAACAATAGCAGTAAATCGGTGCGCGGGCCTGTAATGCATTGCAAATTACTTACTCGTCCGCGGCTCTCTCTCTTTCTCTGCCACACATATATAACACTCGCTTGCGAGTCCGCACGTTAAACGGTATGGATTCACGGCCGATCGCGCATCCCCGATAGCGCATCCGTAATTAGGTGTTCGCAGAGATTGAAGATATTCCAGAGCGGCTGCAGCGTCCACTTCCCCAATAGCGTATACGTGTATACTCTGTGTGCTCAGTGGATCTCATCGCCACGATCGTGCACGGGCAAGTAATTCCACCATTTCGCGGAATAAAACCCTGAAAAAGGTCCACCTTGGGAACGGCCGTACACAACATACATATAGTTATCCCTTCTTTTTATTTTACGAGCGTTATCGAACCGCCGCGATGACGATAAGAGCACTCTCTCTCTCTCTCTCTCTTGCTCGCGGGTATACGAAAATAATAAATTCGCGGAAACGAACGACTCGCGGATCGTGTCCCGGTGCTGTAATATTGTTTTCATACCAGTAGCACGAGGGGTCCGTTTTGATGAACGCGGTGGAACGTTTTTTCTTGCCTCTTATCCTATAATATGTATATAGTCCGCCGACGTGATGTAACGCACACGCGACGCTTCGGGGTACATGAATATTTGAACGGGCAATGGGTGTTTCAAATTAAAGGGTTGGCATTCCGGGCGAGTCGGGAGATCTTTGTCTCGAGTGACATAAGTGCTCGCGCTATAGCGCATACGAAATCACCGGGACGGGCGTACAGGGGAGTCGGAAAAATCTTGGCTCTCTCGCGTCGTCGTAAACATCGCTGGGATACGTGATCGTCATTTTTCCCTTTGGGGCGCGCATTTCACGTAAATAGGTATAGCGCCCGGACGTTTATACGAAAATTATAACGGACGCCGAGCGAATTCCCAATGGCCGGCTGAAAAATGCCATTTGTTCTCCCGAGAAGCGGTACATGATGTACGATTGCTCCGTTTCTGTATATACCCGAGAAAGAAAGACTATTGAGCGATATCCTCGTCGGGATGAACCGCGAGCGTGGGAAGCCTGGATCGTGGAAGATTTTAGCGCGTTATTATCGTTGAAAAAGATAAAAAGAAAAAGAAAGAAAGACATCTCGAGGTAAATACACGCGCCGTGTATCGCGCTTCTGTCTGTCTGTGTGTGTATAATATATACGTACACACGAGAAAGAGGTGATCGGTGTGGGAGATGATTTCCTTGGAAATATGCTAATCGGGTTCCGAGAAGCGTGTGCTCCCTCGAGTGTTCTCCGCGCCGTTCTCCCGTATACACGTAGGTACGCCGTTTCGTTCCCGAAAAGTCTCGTCTCGTTGTTATGTATGCTTTACCTTCCGTATATTATCAGAGCCACTGCTCCCGCTTATATACTCAAACCGCTTGGAAAACATAAATAATTATGCCTACGGACGCTGCATACGTTTTTTTTTTTTTTTTTTCTCTCTTTGCTCGCGCAACACTCCGCGTGTACATATGGTAAAAGAGATCGAGGATCTTTAGCGCGAGAGTATCTCACGTATGTGACCTTTTTTTTTTTTCTTTTTTTTTTTCCTCCGGCCGTCACAATGGTCAATTAACAATGACACGGCGATGAAATATTACGATCGGGTTCGGATTGGAGGACAAATTTTGAAAAGGCTTCACTCGACCTCGTCATAAATCATCCTACCCGATGTGCCGGAGACGCTTGGGACCTAGAAAAGAAAAGGGGGAAAAAAATTAATTGCCCGAATCTGTTACATGTTAATTGTGAGAAGTAACGAACCCGGAGCACACGCCAACAAACCTCTCTCCGATCGTTCAAAATCCGTACGTGTTTAACGATGCGAGTTAATATATATATATATTTTTTTTTTTTTCCCTCCTCCTTCTTCTTCTTGGTCTTTCACACAAACACTTTGCTTCGGTAAATCATTTGACGGACGAAAATAGCCCAATGTCTAATTCATGTGTATACGTGCCCACGTCTTTTGGCCGATCATCAATCAGACCTCGAGATCGCTTCGATCGTATAATACAGGATTTTCCAAATACCACATAGGTATATATATATATATACGTATGTGCACGTGCACGCGCAAGAAAAACAAATCTAGAGTAATGATACACAGTTAAATTCACAGTTGTTTGTTTGATTAACAAGCCCACGTGTGTACGCTCTCTCACCGAAAACGAGCTGTAAACCTCTTACCGGAGATCGGCACTCGTATAATATACTTACTGTGCTCCCGTAACCTGTTTTTCCGAGAGACAGCCGGTATCGCGTACACTAATGTCAGGATTATCCTTCGAACGACCGATACCACCGGGATGAAAAAAAAAAAAAAAAAAATCCAAAAAATGCATAGAGGCGAAGGGGGGAGACACCGTGGTCCAATCGAGCTGCCTATACACAAGTACTTTAGAGAGAAAAGTGCGAACGAAAGATAGCGTAGGTTATCAACCCTCCGAACGGAACTAACGCCACCGAATTAACAACAGCCGGTGGCCATACATCACGCGGCGGTCCCCCGAGGTGTCAACCGATTCAAAGAATCGTCCGTGCCGATCTCCACACGTTGTACTTTAAATCCATGCGAGCAAAGTACGCTAGTCTCTTGCGATGTGCGGCCGATAGAGGTGCTTTTAATTGCTCACTTTTATAAATCACTCTGCTTATATACGTACACCGCGCTCCTGTCGAGCGGACAGAGGCGCCCCTCCTCCCTCGACTCTTTAGCACGAGAGAAGCTCCGTCGTGACGGCGAGTCCGAGGTAAAAATTATCGCGATTTCCCCGCGATCGGTCGGAAACTTTGCCCGCAGACACCGTATAAATACTTTAATTATTTTCACGACGCATTTATACATATGCATCCAATTAGCACGTTTTCATTTGCCTATCTCTTTCTCTCTCTCTCAAGTACCTTACATTATATACATGTTTGTACAATGAAACGAAGCGGGCGTCCGTGTGCACTGTTACCGATACAAATGTATAGGTATATACGTGCACCGTAGCGTGGCCCCGAAAAGATATAAATAATCTCACGAAATCGAGCCGGGGCATAAATCTTCCCGGGGATCGCGCAAATTCGCTAATTAACAAATCGACAGGATAAGATCTTTGGAAAAAAAAAAAAAAAAAAAAAAAGGAAATCGGGGCCCATTCGAGTTCGATAAATTTACTTGGCGAACCGGAGAGAGTGCGAGGTACAAATGTACGCGCGAGCGCTCTAGAATTTCGCGGTGGCGCCTTATTAAACTGCCGTTCTCGTTGCGCCTGGTTTCGCGTTTTATTGTCATAAATTACGCGCGTGCGAACCCGCTTGTGTACACATATACTATAATATATAAGGTACCGAGTGTGTGTGTGTATAGATGGTCAGATATTATTATATACGCGACGCGGGTGATCGGCGCTTAATTAGTCAGCGTATACGAGATGTGCACGATGTGTCTATCCGCACTGGTGTGTGTGTGTGCTCCATCAGAGTCTCTGGTGCTCTAATGGAGGTAGTTACGATGCGATGATTGCTCCGAGGAGTTAGCCGTGCGTAAGCGTATATATAAGTGTATAATACATGTTTGCCAGTCTCGCGTGCAAGTAGCGAAAGAGAGAAAGATACTCGCTGCTTTTCGTGTCGCCTCTGTGAGAATTTCTTGTTTTGTCCCTTTCCTTCGTACACCACGAGCGCGTGATCTGTCTGGCTAAAAAATCCACGTGTCCCTCGTTCCCTTGGAAAATAAATCAATTTGTTAATGAGCCGTAATGAGACGCCGGAGTTTCGAATGATTTTCCGTAATTAAGGACCGAAGAGGAGAAGGAGGAGGCTTTTTTTTTTTCCTCATCACTCTCCGGTGGATTAATTACCACTGATTTATTCGCCTCGTTTTCTTTTTCCCCCAAAACCTTATACGACGCAGATATGATCGATGTTTGCACAAGTCGACGAGTTAATAATGATTATATCGATTAATATGTATTGATATAGTTGCAGTGAAAACGAGTCATTAATCATTTTTGATTGCGACTGGATACACGTTACGTCAGCTGATTGAGTTATCTCGATGCACAAAAGGAATTTCTCGCGCACGTATAATACACGCAAACTCTTTGAAATGTCGTTAATTAATTTCCACGTGTTTTCTTATTGTTAATATATTTTTTAATTACGCGCATTCAGTGATGATACTATAATGATCCAAAAGTACGGGCGTGGAGTAGAAAAGGTACGCGAAAAAGGCTGTTGTTCGGACGACAAGTAGTAACAGACACGAGGTGGACAGACAGACTCGAATTTTCGCGGCCTCTCGATCCCACGGCGGGGAATTCAAAACCAAAAGGGAGCTTTACCAGCCATCTGGTACTTTAGGTTTCTTTTTTTTTTTTTTATTTCCCACCTCGGACAGGGTTTTACGCGCCAGGCCGTCTGCGCCAAGAAAGAAACAAATAAATACGTGTTAAAAAAGATAGTTGGCTCTCGGTCCAGTACCTGCATATACACGTATATGGACTGGAGTATACATGTACATGGGTACATATATGTATACGGTGCGCGTGCAAGAGAAAAGAGTGCATAGAGAAAGAGAGAGAGAGAGAGAGCCGGGAGAGTAGGAGGTGCTCGGGCTCGACACGCGATCCGGCTCTCCGGCTGGGATTGGCTCGTAGCGCGCGGGGCGTCCGTGAGAGCGCGAGCCCCATTGGCCGCGCTAACGAGACAGCCGACTCTCTCTCTCCGCGGCTTTACACTGCCTCTTCCTTCGAAACGAAATAATAAAACTCTCGCTCTCGGCATTCCTCGTTGTTTTTTTTTTTTTTTTTTTCCTTCTTTTTTTTGCGCTCCTCGCTCGGAGTACAGCTCACGGCACGGGGTATATACTTATCCTTATGCTTTTGGCCCGTCGATGATGATGATGAGGAAAAAAAAAAGCATATATATATATATATATATGAACAAAAAGTATATTGTTGTGTACCTGTGCACGCGAGTGAGTATTGTCGACGAGGCTCTTTTTTCTTTCGTGGCACTTGCCTCCCCTTTTCCCTTTGGATGTACAGTACCTATATATATTGTGAGCCCGCGGTAATGCAGTGATGAAAAAGAGCAGAGAGAGATTATGCCAAAGTCTGTGTCTTGGCTCACGCCAATTCGATGTATCGAGGGGGCGGGGGAAGAAAAGCTCACGGCTGTACAACTTTTTTCGTCCCTACCTCTCTCTCTCTCTCTCATCGTTCCGAGAGAGAGAGAGAGTCGATAATCTCTCGTGCACGTGCAGATGCAGGTACTCGTGGTACCTTTTTTTTTGTTTCCTTTCCTTCAGCTGGAGATGAAAAGGCGCTGCAGCTGTCAATTAATTTCGGTGGTTTTTTAACCCCGGGGATGGGTTTCCTTTTTGTTTTTAATTGTAATAAATTGCAGACTCACTCGGGTGCGCGTAAAATTAATCTTGTAGGAACGAGGCTGTTGGCACGGAGATGGGACGCTCGAATTGATGCTCGTTGTTTTGTTTCTCTGGCTTACCAGGGCCCGTTTGTAATCGTTCCATTTAGCGGATGGGCAAAACTTTTCTTTTAAATACGAGTATGTTTTATGATTCAAATTATACATATTTTTTATCGCTCAACGAGTTCATCGTGATTTTACTGTTCTTCGAACCTCACTTTCCTCTATGAAGGTAAAATCAATTCAAATAGGCGTGAAACGATGACGAATCATCGCTTGCAAATACTCGAGAGAAAAAAATCACATCACGTGTACCGATTGACGAATAGCGGTTGCATTGATTAGAATGACAATCGAACGATGATCGAAAGACGAAGAAAATCACGACGCGAGCACGGAAACATGACGAGTTTCACCGTCGGAAATCCTATCCCTCTCTATATATATATATATATTTTTTTTTTATATTCTCTCGCTTCTACATTATGCTCACTTATGTAAATCTGACGCCGTCAGCGAACCGTGAACTTCAGCACGAGCAAAGCAGCTGCTGCCCGTCGGCAAGTCGAGCGCGCAGCACACGGAACTCGCAGGAGCGTACAACAGCCTACACTCCGAGTTTTGAAAAATTGTTTTTCTTTCTTTTTTTTTCCCCCTCTCATTTGCACGCTGGACTATAGATTTGGTTTAATTAATTTTAAACCAAGCGAAAAGTACACTTACAACGGGGTAACTCGTCACGAATAATTCTTTGTTCCTTTATAGCGATGGTGGAAACTTTCAAAATATCACACACATGCACCCATCCGTCCATAGAAACCTTTGGTTGCAAAAAAGTAGCCGGTCTCTCGTTCTTTTATTTTATTTTTTTTTTTTTTTCTGCATACAGGTAATACTTGCTTTTATCAGTATATGTATACGAACAAGGTATCGCTGTCCAACCAAAAAAAAAAAAAAAAAAAAAAAAAAAAAAAAAATTTTTTTTTTTTTTTTTTTTTTTTTTTTTTTTTCCGGAGCCGAGATGGCCGAGGAGGAATCGAACGAGTGTAAACAAGCCGGATAATCAACGCGACACGGGCCATTAAGATTAAGAGGGACCCGAAAAGGGGAAAGAAGAAAAAAAAAAAAAAAAAAATCGTCGATTCCGAGAATCGAGATGTACTTAATAGACTGTGCGGCGTCGACACGATCTTCCAAAACGTATATATACGCGCAGCGCGAATGTTCAGTATTGGTCGTGCGGTGATTTTTACGAGCTTCGTGGCTCTTTTCGCCCCCACCTTGGTCCTTCCGCTCCTTCGATTTTTAAGAGCTTCGGGGAAGCTTGGGCGTTAATTAAGCCGGGCGACGGACTCTCGCTAGATCATCTCCGATAAGCAGGACACATTTTTTCGGCTACGCGTGCGGGGAAAAATCTTTCCACGGGAATAATGGAACTTTCGCAATGATGTGTGTGTGTGTGTGTGTATGTACTTTTGTTTGCCCCATCGCGACACGGTCGAGTTGGTATTTATTTATATGACGTTGCGTTGGTCTTTGATATCATACATACACACACACGCCTACTTTGGGTGTACTGGGAGTGTTCCGAGCGAGTTTAATTATAGCCTCCGATGGCGTTGATGAAGGAGGAGGCGAAAATGAGAGCTGCCTAATGAGCCTTCCTATAGGGCACATGCACGCGTCATTAACCCACGCCCGGCACTGAGATTTGACTTCTTTTTTTTCCTTCTCTCGTTCCATAAGCGCAATTATAAACATAAAAGTAATTATACAATTCACGGGCGAGCCAATGGTCGGACGTTGTTTTAACGGCGCTCTGTTTTGTTTTTTTGTTGCCCCAAAAGCAATATTTCATAAGCGGGGCGCGAAGAGTCAACAGTGACGAATTGAAAATCGAAAGGGGCCAATTGGGCCCGTCGAGGAGGAATGAAAAGAAGAAAAAAAAAAAAAAAAAGGTTAAGAGCCACCTGGGGCGCGTGGCTCTCTTTCTTCTCGGGCGGGGTTCAGGCCATTAGGCGACCCAACAATTATTACTTCTCACCTCCTCGGTGCCCCGTGTCCAAGTGCGTTTCCGCGAGCCTCTACCCTGCTCGCGATGACGCTTCAAAATACGCTTTTTTTTTTCCGTTTCTTCACACTCTCGGAGCTATCCGCCGTTCATAAATCACGCGCCTAAACGAAGTTTACACAGCGAAAATCGGTTCGAGATGACGTTGCCGGGTTGTTGCATTCCAAGGATGGCGCACCAGGGAATCAAATCAAATCGAGCTGATTATTTTTCACTTTTTTATTTTTTATTTTTTTGTTCACTTAACAACAATATCTTCACGCGCTCTCGTGTGCAGGCAGATTTGATCGATCATCGAGATTCGCCTGCACAGCCAAGTGTATAATATGTAGGTATGAGTACCTGTCGTTGCCACTACCGTGAGAAAAGAGTGTATATCTCCAAACTGCTTCCTAATAATACCGTGGCGGTGACGAGAAAACAGGTTTGGCTCGACCGAGTATACATGGCTCATTAATGGATAGATACAGTATATATATAGACTCTCGGATCGTTCTCCCGTGAAGCTGCGCGTGTTTTTTTTTTTTTTTTTTTCCTTCGTTGTCCGTTCTAAATCATGATCTCCATTAAATTGCTTGTAAAAGCTCGTCAGTTTTCTACGTTTGTACGCTTGTGTAGGTTACGGGCCTTTCACCCAACGATAGGTATATCTCCACAATGATCGGCACATCGTTGGTTCCCATCGACAGAGCCTTGATACCGTTTGCAAACTTGTTATTAAAAAAAATCAAACAAATAATTGTTAATTTAATTTTTTTTTTTATATATAATAAATTCGTCTAAATGAGTTTTGTAGAAATTAATACTCTTGTTTAATAAAACCATCTTGTGTATTAATTCTTGGGTAGTGAAATGTATGTACCTGATGCCTCGAGCAAACTCAAGACGAATCTTATTGGACGATCCTTACGTTCATGCAAATGGGAAAGAAATTTTTTTTTTTTTTTAAACGCGAAACGATGCATCATTTCAATGAGCGAAGCAAATACATTGATTGTGAAAAAAAGCGTCACACAATACAACGCATATACATGCCATAAGCAAAGGAGGGCATATACGAAAAATTATCATAATCCCGCGGTAGCGAGCAAACGACGCATTTCCCTTTGGGAAACCATATGCAGACGGACACATTGTACCCACGGAACTTCAAATGCATATATAATATGGAAGCACAGCGGTACCATATATATTTGTATAGAGCAGAGGCGAAATCGGATAAGAGAGTTAATTAAAATAAAGGAGCAGAAATAAGCTGCAGTAGGTTATATGCGTGTGTATATATATGAATGCTTATTTCGAAAGCATGCGCGCGGGGATGACACTCGACAATGGCCCCCCCGATTAGATCTCTCCTCAGCTGCCTCCTTTTCCTTCGTTTACCTGCTACTCTGCTCCACCCGTTTCTCCACCCATAATAATATACATATGTACGTGTATGCACCAGAAATAAAAAAAAAAGGAGGAAAACAGAAGGAACGAAGGAGCGGAGGATCGAATCGGCATTAGCATAAACCTAATATGCCAGGGAGGCGCGCACACAATGCGTTATTAAAGAGACTCGCGGGAGGTAGGTGCCTTTACCTCCACGAAGGGGTGGCGAGAGCTATCTCCCGACTTTTGTCCCATACGCTCCTTTCCCCCCTCCCCCCCCCCTCCTTTCGTTCCGACTGGCTTATTGTTCGAGCCTTTTTGTCACCCGGAACACACACGCGAGTCACCCTCGTAAACGCAAAATTAGCCACCGATTCAATCGTACACCCAACATCCCATCTTGAAATTTTAATGAAAACGAGCTCGCACCACGCGCGTCCTTTTGTAAACACAAGCTCTTGGGTACAATGACGCACCGGCTCTCGAAAAGTCATCTCCAAGGGGGCGCTTGAACGTATACATATACGTATAGAAAAATGCACTTTGCATGGCGGCCTTTCGAGAAATCAACAGTGGTGTATATACACACAAGCAGGGGGGGACGAAGGTAAAGAAGGAGGAGGCAGACGTGTGCGGATGTATATAATGGGAGACAGCAGAGAGAGAGAGAGAGAGAGAAGTGAAATGCGAAGAGAGTAGGAGGGGGTAAATAAGCCAGGCAGGCAAAAGTGTGGCCCGGCCGCGGCTGTGGTCGTGTCCTTAATTGACAGTTGGCCGTGTCCTCTCTCCTATACGGCGAGTTCGTGGCTGGACCTCGTTAGTGGCGAGAGGAGATCTCCCTCCCCCCCCCCGTCTCTCGGTGAGGAGACGCGCCGGATAGATCGAGGAGCTCGTGGAAGAGGGGTGGGGGAAGAGCCGAAGATGCCACTCAGAATGCCAGTAGCCAGGCCCCATCTCGCGAGCGGAGAGACGTCCTTAAATTAGCCCGGACAAGTTATCTCCTTGCCCCGATAGCGCATTCATGCTCCCCTTCTTTCTTTACTTCGATGTCGCGTCCCCCAAGTGCATGTCCCGATATGTGTTCCCCGAATACCCCCCACCTATATACTTACACGCTCCGGCATATATATCTCTCCTCCTGTAATTACTTGCGTTTATTTTTACTTCTTTCCTCTCTTTTTGTCAAATATACCTTATACCCTCCACACCTACCTGTACACGTGCAATTTTCAACATTTAATGTGTCCAATCAACAGAGTTCAAAACATATATTTAAAAAAAAAAAAAAAAAAAAATCAATTTTCCCCCCTCGGGAGTTGGAGCGACTCACGTGTCGAACCCGCGGCGGTGCAAAAATAAAGCAATTGACCACGGGGTATGCGGCTACATATACTTGGTATAGCCGTGCGCGTGGGCCTTTATCTCCCGGTCGAGATCAATAAGATTCCACGGCGTGGCAGCGGTTTCTCGTAATTGAACAATGTAAGCTGCTACTCGCTTATAACAGAGCCACTGTATTTATCCGGAGCCCCGTGCGATGGAATGCCTACCATGCAATATATATAGTGACAGTGCTTTGCCTCGCCTGTACAATTCTTTGCGCTTGTGTACCCCTCGACACCTGCTCGCTGGCCGGTGAAATTTTTGCTACGCTATAACACGAGTGCATGGAAATATGGCATTGGGTACTTATATACTTACTCTGAGCAAAGAGAGATTGGAATTAAATTTATCGCTGACATCTCGAAATTCCATCCAAGTTTTTGCCTCCCACTTGTCGTGTACTACTGATTCCTTCATCGTATCGCTTCGTTCGTCATTTCATGAATTATAAGCGCTATACATTGATGGCCAAGAGCCATTGGTTATACTACGCCAATGAGGATGGCATACATACCTACAGTACTCATTTACAGAGACGAATTAAATTCCAAATAAATGATAAACCAAGTAAGCCATATATGTTATACAGTCTCGGTATACCCTTTTTTTCGTTACAGTAGCGAGATAGATCCACGAAATAATCCACCGCTGGGCACATGAAACACACAAACGAGGCAAGACGGGCCATCCGGTATATCGTACGATTTGTTTTGTATTTTATACGGGGAGGGAAGCCCGTTTTCTCTCCTCCTTGTATGTGATAGTCGTCGGGTCCCCTGCTATGCCAAGCTCCCCATCAATGGCCCCGTGGCAACCGTGGGAGTATCATATTGTTTTCTCTCGTGGCCACGGCCACGCTTACCCTATCAAATACGTTACACGTATAGACCGGCCGCTGAGGGCTAATGATAAATGTTACCCCTTGCATGGGGCGGGTGCTTAGGATGACCCTTGCAGTGGAGCGAGCGATCTAAAGGACAAGCGCGGATGCGAAGGAAGATTCATACCGTGCGAAAGAGTACGCCGAGCGGAAGCTACGAAAACACCAGGGCGATAAAACACTCACCAAACGAGCGAAGCTTTATTTTCCCACCTACTTATATCTGTGCTAGTCGTCTTCGATAACGTTCAACTCTACGTGTATATTATATATGTATACCTATTCTCGGAGGGAGCGTATATATAGGCACAGTCGTCGTCATATACAATATCGGAAACACACGACGAAATTCGAGGAACGACGCAACGACAGCGACCAGCGTAGCCGGGTATAACGTACGAGGCATCGGGGTTATAGCCTAGAGAAAAGGGGGGGGGGGCGGTTGTTTATTTCGAATGGGGTCCTCCTCCTCGTGTACACGGGAGACACGCTACATGCACCACCATACGGTGGTCCGTCCCAGCAGCATCGGCAGCACACATCTCTCCTAATTAAAGCGGAAGCCAATTTGGAGATCCAAGGTGGTGTGTGTACGGAGCCCCGGCCTATTATGTTCTCGGAATAGAATGAGATAAGGAGTTAGGGCCCATCGTGGCTGGCCAATGAATTATCGCTCGAGCGTATACATAGCGGGGACCGATTCCTACTCGCGCACGGTAGTCGGCCCGGCTCGCCCCGTTCACCGATTGAGATTAATATTTACTCCTCGTTATCGCGATGGCAGCCGATGCGGGGAACAGATGGACGCGCGCACCGGATTGATTTGGCCTACCGGGCTTTTTACCCCCGGTGTACCCTGCATCTCCTTGATTAACGGTGTTTCTCTTTTTTTTTCCGACTCAATACGTGTAGTGTTGTTTCCAGAAGCGCCGGGACAATGTACGTTTTTGCGGTCTTCTCGATTTTTCGGTACATTTTCACCGGGAATCGTGACCTACATTACACACAGGGTGTCTTCTCGAGGAATCTCAAGTTTCAGCCGAGAAATAAAATTAAAAAAGAACTCGGAGGAGTTGCGCAAGCCCCCCCCCCCGACCCGGTCGAGTATAACGAAACACCAACAACAATTTCTAATTGTTACCTACGTCCGTGTAAGTATCGGCTTCTTCTTCTTTCGGGGCCTCTGGACCGTAACCCCCTCCGTAATCCGAGAACGCGACCAAAGTTCGAGTTTCGCCGAGAGATTTTTCAACGAAAAGTCGACGACGATGCTCGCTCGCTTTTTTTTTTTTTTTTTTTTTTCAACCGCATGGGCACGCGATTGCGCAACTCAACGAAAAAAAAATTCTTTGTAGATTTTCTCGGTGAAATTTTCGTAGGCCTGGGAAAATAAACCAAAAAACCCTCGATTAATATTCAGGTAACGCTCCGCTCGCCCGTCCAGTATTTATCATTCATAAATTACCCGTGTACAAGCAGGGCTTCCCTCCCCAACCCCTCGGCGAGCGTATAATGTATAATATAGCGTGCGAGGAGCCGTGTGTTTCAGACTAGACGAATTTCTCGGAACCGATAAAACTCGTGCCGGAGTGGAGACACATAACGGGTCGCTCGGATTTTTCCATTAGAGAAGCAGAAGAAGAAGAAGAAAAAAAATACACGGCAGGAAAAACTATAGATCGAAAGATAAAAAATGTTGTGGTACGGCCGAGGGCGAGGGGGGGGGGTAGAAAAGGTTACCACAGAACCCCCCTTTTTCTCCCCCCCATTAGGAATTGTTAAAACAATACCTGCAAAGTGACATGTCGTCCACCTGTGATCTGTTATACGGGAGAAGCCCGGACACGCATATGAATTTTCTTTTTCGACCCAACCGCTGTCTCGTGCCCGGCTGATTTGTGTTTTTTCGGCGCCTAGAGAGACTCCCCCCTCACCCCCCGAAAATCTCCGGCCGAGCGATTTTCGGTCCGGGCATTAAATTTTCCAGGATTCATCGGCTGTCCTTTTGGGCCTGTTTTCCCCCTCCAACAGTTTCTCATTTGAAACATTTAACTCGATGAAAAAAAAAAAAAAAACAAAGAAATCCCAAGTCTCGGTCCCGTGATTCCGCACGCATCCATAAATGCAACACTTGTACCCGCGAAGTTAATCTCCGAGCGTGCATCAAAAGTGGAGCTGGGGGGGGGGGGAAGGACGATCAACCACACGGCCCGAGTCGAAACATGAGCTTCGAGATACGAAAGGCCGATATGGGGGGCGGGGGGGGGGGGCACAAAATTTGAGACACAAGAGAGCATGTAACATAACGATGACTGCACTCGTCAAAATCGTCATTTTTTATTTCTCATACATGTAATATATACATATGTCTACAGGTGGGCTTGACCGCAAGTGCCCCCCCCCCCCGATGGCACGTGAGATATACAATATAATATGTGTATACACGTTTATCCGTGCATGAGCTTGCCAACTTGAAACCTAATGACCAATGTTGCACGTCCGTCGTCATCCTCATCATCATCATAAAAAATCTCGAGGTTACGCTATAATTTGCAATGTTTTAAAAAGTGACGGTATACCTACCTCGCGACGAGATGGATTTTCGCGTGAATTTTTTTTTTTTTTTACGTTTCAAGAAAAAAGAAGGGAAAAAAAAATCTTCAAAGCACACGGAATTCAAAAGCTCCGCTTGGCGGCCGGGGGGTAGGGGGTTCACCAGATAATATGGTAGTGAAAAATGAATGGAGAGTAAGAAGAGTCGGCATTGGCGGGAAAACTAATGATAATACGAGGTGATATCGTCCATTGAGATCTCGGGCGCTACCTGTGTCCCCGTCTCCTGTTTGGGGGCCGCCAAAATAGATGGACCTCGTTACAAATGAAATGGACTTTGTAATCAGTATCTCCGAGCGGGCATCTCTCCACCAGCAGAGGCCAGCGAGCTTTTTCGAGGAGACGAGGCCAAAGGGTTCTCGCTTCCCCGTACTCGTTTATATCCCTGCCTGCTCCTTCTTATTTCCCTCTCTCTCTCCTCTCCGTGGGCCGGATTTATATTATTATTATTATCATTAGTATCATCATTATCATCATCATCATTATCATGATTATCATCATCATCTTTATCATCATTATCATCATCATCACTTTTATCAACATTATTAACATCATTATCGTTCTCATTCTCTTCATTAACATGATCTTCATGATCTTCTTCATCATTATCATTATCATTATTATTGGCATCATTATCACCATCATCAACATCGTCATTATCGTCATCATCGTCATAATCATCATGATCTTCATTATAGTCGTTATCGTCATCGTCGTCGTTGTTGTCGTCGTCGTCGTCGTCACCGTTGCCGTCCTTGACAATACCATTATCATTTCCATCATCATTATTATCATTATTATTATTATTATCATCATCATTATTATTATCATTATTATTATTATTATTATGATTATTATTATTATTATTTTTTGCACTCGTGTGCCTCTCCTCGCGCGTTATAAAAGAGAAGCGAGAACGAGCCTCCGTGTGCGCCTTGCACCACCTGCACGTGTATATATATATATAAATGCAGCGCAAAGAGATGCGTGAGCACACGCGAGCCAAAGGCTCTCGAGGTGGTGGAGGAGGGAACGAGAGCAAGAAGAACAACAATAAGATTATAATGGTCGGGAGAATCCAGCGTATTTATCATTCGTGCGGGGTCCCCCCCTTTTCCCATTGTTTACCGGTGCGCGGCATTATTTCGAGAGAGAGCTTCCTCGCCAGCACCTCCCGCGACCGCTCGAGCTCGCACTTTTTTATTTTTTTTTTAAATTGGCCCCTGGCACATCCCTCTCCCACACGACGTATGGGGAGGAGGTGGAGAGATATTGTTTTACATACGCTTATCTCCCCCTCGATGCGTGTACATCTCTCGCCCGGCGCGCTAATACGAGAGCTCGCGTTCGTACGTGCATGCGTTAGTATTATATGTATTATGAATGGACACCGAGATTTACAAGTATATCGAATCGTCGCCCGTTCTCTCCCTCTTTCTCTATACGAGTAGGTATACAAATGTACACTTATATATTTATACTTACTCCTTTTGCGTGCAATTTGGACCTGTTTGGTTTTTCCGAGGAGTGTGTACAATGATAGTGAACGTACGTCCCGCCGAGTGCGTATAATTATGCAGTTGTCATCACGAGATGTGCACCGATTCGTATACGAGATCGGCGACCAAAGTTTGCTGATTGAAAAAAAAATTTGCTCAACGAGTATAATGTATATATATATATTGTATATCCTTGGAAAATCCGTGTAGGGTGCGCTTTCGTACTTATATGAATATCCAAGGAGTCAAGGAGGTTGTAAAGGAAAAGTCCGTCGCAGCGGGAGATAGCCACCATATATATATACATAGCTTGTCCCCACGGGCACGGGTACTTGGGGTACCTATAGACGACGGATAGCTCGATGATATATTTGCGTGCCGTTTGCTCTCGTGGCAACTCCACACGTGCACACGGTGAGGAGGAAAAAACGTGTACCAAGTGTGTATATATACGTCTGCATCTGCTTTCCGAGAGAGAGAGAGAGAGAGCCTGCGAGGGGGCGTGGGGATCCTCTCCATTGGCTCTCCATCCCCGAGTAATGGTCGCTGCTGTCTGCGGTATGTGCGCTGCACTAGCTGCCTGCTAACCTTTCTCTCCGTCTCTTTCCCTTCGCGGCTGCTGCACCGTGTACTGCATATTATATGTACCGAGTACAAAGAATGTATTTTATATACATATATATATACGTCTATACTGCATCTCGATCGGCTCGCGCCTCTATATCCGTATATCCATCCTATTGTATGGACGGGACTCCCTCCCCCGTTTTCTCCCGATTTTCAATCATTGTGTTTACTCCTACCCTCCCAGTGTGCATCAAAGTCGGAGCGTTGCATCGCAGCTCCGATTGGCTACGAGGAACATGCCTGTGTTTCTTTTTTTTTTTTTTTTTTTTTTTTTTTTTTTTTTTTTTTTTTTTTTCCATTTCAATACCATTTGTCTCCGTTCGTCGTGTGCGCGATTGTTTAACTTTTTGTTTGCTCTGCTCCCAATCTATAGATGACGGCTGAGTGGCTTGCACATATCACGTTACACGCACACCTTCACCCATATACTCACCCCGAAAGGAGCAACATCATTGGGGGATTGTTTTTTCAATCTTCTTTGCCCCGCGGCTATTGTTTTTTGTATCCCCCTGCCAGACGTAACACAGGTATGGAGGCTATACATTTTTTTTTTTTTTTTCCAAGTCCACTGATGTGTTTTATCATTAATCCATGGTTACGCAAGAAAGCGAGAGAAAAAGAGGACGAGTGTAAGTATTTTTGTGAATCCAAAACAGAATAGGGGACATTAGGAAACTCCGGTGGCTCAAATCCATTGTGTAACATCCCACGGCAAGATCCATTTCGCGGGGCTAGCTCGCGCGTGCGTGTGCCCGATGATGCTTGATTCGGATACCGATAAGCCGGCACACAATACGTATATACACGTAAGTTTCGCGCGGCATATTAAAAACGTATTAAGATACCTTATCTGCGGCTCGGCGACAACGGGGGACGATTAAAAATACATTTGGGAAGTTTTAATTTCATTTTCCTAACGGACCACCCTTCTCCTCCCTGTCGTGTATTTTTTTTTTTTTTTTTTTTTTTTTTTTTTTACGGACAAACAGCCTTTTGCGACGTCTCACGCGTTACGTGTATAGGTCAGTCTATAGGTAAACGGGCACAGTCCTTATCGGCAAGTCGATCGGCGCGTGGGGTGTCGATGGTTTCCGCTCGCGGGAACCGCCAAACTCCCCAACTCCCTCGAGTATTGTACCGATCCCTTCAACGATCACGCCCTGCTTTTGGTACACCCATATGTGCTATTACAACTATATCCTATACACCAAAATAATATACATTATATGCCATGGACAACCAGAGATACCGATCGCCTCTTTTTTCATTCGTCTGTATGACCCATACCGATCTGGATTGTGTTCAGCTATGCATGCTCTACTTTTTTTGTTTTTGTTTTCGCATCGCGTCTTAATTACGCTTCGACGAGATGGTGGCTCGTTAATTTCAAACGACAAGCCGAATATATATGCATGTCGTTTGCCAACGGGGAAAAGTGATGTCCAACTCCCGATCATTCGTGCTACAACGGTTTTTTGCAGCGACGGCGCGCTCATTGGGATTCATGTAGAGTATAACTTTTTTTAAATATTTTGCAGCGTATGTATACCACATCTAATATATCGTATATCTACTTGCACAGCGCAAACGTATTTTTCCCCCCCTGAACGTTTTTTCCGTCTCTGACGCTGCTTGCGTCAGTTCGTCCTCTTGTATACCGGCGTGGAGGACGAGTGTGACGACGCGTGGAGATAATGCTTAATATAGGGAAAAAAAATTGGTGACTTTGCCTCGAGATCGTCTCGGATGATGAGTATAGGTAGATTACCTTTGGGAAAAAAAAAAAATTGAAAATATGGCAAGAGTCTAGGTCAGAAGCAAGATGGTGATTGAAAAAGTACGCGGGTGGTTTAACTTTAGCCGCAATAACCTTGCCGTGTACTGCCGTGGTGATAAACGAGCCGCCGCAGGTACAAGATTTTTGTTTTTTGATCGAGCGTTCGGCTGTATAGGATGCACACGCGCCCATAAACATGGAAACAAAGTCCACGCCGTGCAGTGGCCCCTAAAGCGAAGGATGTATATATATATAGAGGGAGAGGGCGATTTTAATCTGTAGCGCACATCGGCATATGCGAAAAGAAGGTACATATATATATATGTGTGTGTATATACTTATACTTGTATTAAATACAGCAGGGGGGAGAGCTTCGTGGGACCACACCGTCATTTGGCTTCGGGAGTAGTCCCGCGCTAATTACCGGGCTTCTCCCGTCTGCTGCTGCTGTTGCACTGAACGCTGCGCCGTGTGCACGTGTATATATAAATATACGTGTGTATGCCATTACAGTCCGAGACGCTCGCGCGCAAACCCAATTTCCAAGAGAAGAGCGAGTCGCGGGGGTAGCCCTGGTCTCTCTCTCTGCAGCCTCCTTATATATACTTCTTTCGATGAGAGATCGAAGATGGGGCAACGAGCGTATACAAGATAAATCGAGAGCACACACGAGCTGAACGAGGGAAGGAGGCCCTTATCGATAATTACCTTTGCACCGCGAGCGAAATTAAGGAATCTCCCGGAGCCAATTTTTCAGAGCGGGGTAATCGTGTACTCCTCCTCCTTGGGTGGATACGTGCACGATAGAGTCGTCCCCGTCGACTTGCCAACTTTCATTGGACGAGGATAAATTAATACCCCGTGGATGAGGGATCACGGGTGCTCTCCCACCGCGCGATCGGACGCCAGTACTTTGCTTTTTCCTCGGAATAACCCTCTTCTTCCTTTTCGTTAAACATTGCGCTCGTTTATTACCCGCTGGTTAATCACGCTTTTCTTTTGCTCCTCGTTTGCTCGCCCGGCAGCTCCTCCTACGTACTCCCTCAAAGTATTTAGGTATAATACACGATTCGCAAACGATTCGTTGTTTTTCGAATCAGCGCGTATATTATATGGAGAAAAGCGATGAGAGAAAGATGAGCACGCGTGCCCCGGTCGGATCCGAGTTTTGTGGGGGGAGGTTTGCCCGCGAGATCCGTTCCCGGGACTCGGCATTATTCAAATTTATTAGAAATCTGATGACGCGCTTCTCCAACGCAACCCATATTTAGCGAGCCGGGGACCTCCTCTCCGCCTCGAGCTCTCTCTCTTTTTTTTTTCGAGGGATCGGATTTTTCGAAGCTCGTCCGATTTTTTTATCGACGAAAGCCGCATCGCTCCGACCGAGGATACCCGATTGGCGTTGCCGCGTATATACATAAAGTCTTGACAACACTCGTAGCGTGCAAATATCGGTACTCGGTGGAAAAGGAAAAATCAGAGGTAAATCGTAATGACAATAATCGCGCGAGACCCGCACCGATCGAGCTACTTCAGAGAGCAACTTTGCTCGGAGGAGCAAAAAAAAAAGGGCTAGGAGTGTAAAAGCGAGCAGAATTGGCAGGGGGGGGGGGCACATAAATAATGTAATCCCAGTGCGCGTGGAGGGAAAAATATACATGTGTGGGGGACGGGCAACACCGGAGCGCGACGAAGACGAAATGTCCTCGGGCTCGGCCACGGCTAACATTATGCAAATCCGTACTCAATACCTAATACGAGATAATCACAATGATTACCGCTTTCTTTCTCTCTTACGTGCTCTCCCTGCGTTTTACTCGTTGAGTGCGCGCGCGTACGTATCCTCCTACTCCGCCACTTGATCGGCATACATGTATGAAGTTTATTTTCCTTTGCTTTCATGTTTTTGGTATATATATTCTTTCGTATGCCAAGTCGGAATGGTTCTCGTGGCTGCGCCAAGGAAAACCTTTTCTACATATAGCTCGGTACAGCGCAAACAAAAAAAGAAAAGTCCAATGTCATTTAGCAGTGGTTGGACAATGGAAAGAAATGAAAAAAAAAAAAAAAAAAAAAAAAAAGTCTCGGCGTATACGAGTCGTCCAGCAAAGAGTAGTGGCCCCGAGCGCTTATCAAAAATGCGCGACTCCGCCGTCGCTGTTGCTGCTTATCATAAAATATGCTCACTATGCGGGAGCGGCGGAACAACCGCCCCCGGGAGGACATTGCGCGAAGAGGATACACACACACACTCCTCGGTGCTGTATAGCTGTTGCACACCCCCCGGGTGCCACATAACATTATATACGCTCCACTCGCTCTATGCACGTGCGTGCGTCTCTCGCTCGATTCTTACCTTTTTTTTTTTTTTTTTTTTTTCTTCCTCTTTCCTCTCGCTCCTTATTACTTTTTTTTTTTTTTTCCTCCTCTTTCTCCGATGGCTCGCGCGCGCTCGCAAGAAGGAAGCCCGAGGCCAATTGGAAATTGTCCCTAATAACAGGGGAACGCGCCTGCTCTCTTTCCCTCTTCTCTTGTCTTTCTCCTTTTTTCCCTCTCTCTCTCTCTCTCTTTGTTCTCCATACACTCCTCTGTTCCTGTACATGTGTGTGTACATAATGTATATTATTCTGTGCAGGTATATATATATACACATCTAATACTTGCAACTATGCACGGATCGCAGTTTGCTCCTTCGCAATGCCGAACTAATAAGTGCACGAGAAGAAGTCGAGAGCGCACTACTTTTGTTCTTTGCGTTGTTTTTTTTTTTCCTCTTTGCCTCTCGTCCATGCGTTACTTTGATACCAACCCGTGGGAGGTAATTGCTGTCGTGCCTCCTATATCGCCCCCTGGCCCCGATGGGGTAAAAAAATCCGAGAGCACTGCGTATGATAATAATTCGTTAGATCGGAGGACGCGTGTGTTCACGAGACGATGGTTATTCAACTTGATACTATACCGTATATACATACGTATGGACGAAATGAAAAATCAAGACGTGTTACACACAAACGTGGATATCACCAAAGCAATGGTCACTCGTTCGTGCATTCACGGGTGTATATATATATATATTTATGTATAATGTATTCGTAGCGGAAGCAAGGGGTCGAGGAGGAAAACGCGCTTGCCAATTAGCGCGCGACCAAGCCACCGTACATTAATATGTATAATATATATAACAGCACTCGGTCACCTCATCGCCAAACTCTGACTCTTGTATATATATATATACTAGTAGTGATGATAATAATAACAACATATTTATATATAAAAAGCTGTATAAGTTGTAACGCAGCGCGATCATCTCGACAAATTGCCCATCGGACACCCTCTTGGGCGGGGAGTGATGAATTTCAGACGTGTACATATTTATGGTGTCGGCAGCGCGAATAATCCTCGTGATGCGCGTCACCCTTGATGGGTATAAATACATGTATATGTATAACAGGTATTTAGAAAAGATGTATTACCCGACACTAATTGCGAGTGGGAATCGAGTCGCCGATGGAAGTGAAAAGCTGTAAAAGTACATATATATACACACGGGGGCGACGAGCTTTCGGGGGCTGCTAGGATCGAGACAGGAAGAGAGAGAGAGGAGGAAACTACGTAACGTACAACGAACGACTGTCCGAGCGCTTCCTCCTCCCGGCGTTTGTTACACACACACAAACACACACGACAAGCGCGATATCGGGGCCGCGCATCTGAGATCTCGGGGCGATATCGGTGCCGGCCACGCACTGGACGCGCCGTACATATATATCTACAACACTTGGACGCCCGCCGGGCCCCCGGAGCAGATGCTAGGGCCTCCCGAGTTCGGTCGGTGGTTACGTTATGCGCACCAGCCCAGGACGAAGGGCCTCTACGTGATATACACACGCATGGCTGTACTCCCGAAACTATCCGTTTACCCCGACCGCGAGCAGGTAAGAGAACTAGGACATATTATATTATACTTATAGCGGCCCCCCTCTCGGCTTCGCCCGAGACTTACTAAATGGAACACCGTAGTGTGTTGACATGTTATGTCAAATGTTTTCAGTTAAAAATTTTACATATAGGGGTAAATGACCCAATTACTGCGCACTGAAATTTTTGATTGCACTAAGTTTCTCATTTCTCAATGTTTTTCGATGTAAATTGAACCAGTTTTACTTAATCTTTATCTGCAGCATCTTGTGCGATTAAAACGACAAACATTTTTCTGTTAATTAACTTTTTTTTTTTTAAATAACTGTTTTAGTGCTTATATCACTTGCTGGTATTACTGCGCACGGTTATAAAATTAGCACCAGTCGCTACGCCCCCAATTGCTGCGCGGGTATCTCCCATAAGGTTTTCATGCTGAAGCCCTAGACCCAATTGCTGCGCACCAATCACTACGCAGTTACGCACGACTACAAAGTTTTGTAGATTAGATTCGTTTAGAGTCACTCAGTTAAACATTTACAAATGTCACGATGTAAAGTATGATTCAGCTCCAGAGTCACTTGTCCTTAAGAGAAGAGTGTCATCGATAATCGGGTTTCCCAGCTGCACGTCTATCATCAACATTTTTGCTGCTGCTTGATGAACTATCAGAAGACACCCCAAGAGACTCCCTGGCAAATTATAACCACACTTATTTAATTCTGTTGTAGGTAGCCTCAATTTTATGTCGACGCTACCTGGCGGATCCTACTGAACTGAAGTGAAAAGCTGGCGTATTTTTGCAAAACTTTGAGCTCATTTATTGCTATTGTTATTAAATCTTTCAAGATAATAACTATACTAAAATTATCTAAGAAGTGTCACGAATCAGTGTGCAAAATTTCAGCAAAATCGATTCAGTAGTTTTCGCGGTTAGCGATTACAACGGTTTTAGCGTTCTTGCTTTATATATTAGTAAGATAAGATAAGATAAGATAAGATACGCCTCGGATGATCTACTTCCACCTCCTTCTCCTATAAACTTCATATGCAGAGGTAGCGCTCTATGTCCTCTATATATGGTCACACACAAGTCGGACATTTTTGGGGCACGTGTGTCGAAAGCGATCAAAGCCAAAATGACGATTACCGTACGGGCGCGCTTATTCGACTGTTTTTTCCAGTGGCTCCGAGTTGTTTTTTTGCGCTGGGATGTATGATGCGCCGATAAGCCGAGATAGAGTTGTCGGTGGTGCGTTCTCTCTCTCTCTCGAGCGAAAAGAAGTGCTCCGTCAGGTGCAGCGGGTATATTAGCCATGAGGGGGGGTGGAGGAGGAAGGCGCTCTTTTAACGAGAGGCGTGCACGTTTATTTGAAAGTATGATGAGGCCGCGGGCGAGAGAGGGCTTCCTTCTCCATACCCTTTTTTCCGCGAGATATACGCTTTACGACGGGACGACGTAAAGCTGAAATGAAGTCGTTTACGTGCGTGTGGAGCGAGAAAAGAGAGAGAGTGGAAAAAAAAGGATGAATCGACGAGTGTATAGTGACGAGGAGCAAAAAAAGAGTTGGGTGCGCGCGTGAAAAGAAGAATGGCTCTTACGAGCATCGGCATCGTGAATACTTATATTTATAGACCATTGCGGACGACGGGCTATCTTCACGGTGCATCTTCCGCCATCGGTGTAATTAATAACGAAAATAATCACGAAATACTTTATTTTTTTATACATTGATTGATATTTTTTGCAAAATATAGGTGTCAACATAAATTAACTTTGTACCTATAATACCGTGTCCGGGACCGAATATCCGTGAAAGAAAAGTAATCTTATTCATTAATAACTCATAATATCGGTGTTTCCCTCAAAGTCTTTTTTTTTTCAACCATTTCTCGTGAACGACTATTTTTTAGCGTTTTTTGTTTCCTCGTATCACATGATTCGAGCAAAGGAAATATATACGGAAGTGGAATACGCTATTAAAATACATAACATGGACATTATCATCCCTATGGGTGACAAATAAATGTTTTTTTTTTCCCAGTTACGTAGCAATGGATAAAAAACTGTATCTACGGGTTTAAATGTCTTGCAATGCTTTTCTGCCGTGTAACAATTTGATAAAGAAAGCCAAGATTTGTTTTTTACAACTATACATATAGTAAAGAAGTTTTTTGACAGGTTTTTTTTGTTCAATTAGACCGTGGAAAAAAAAGCGTATTCATTGATCTGTAGCCCATATAAATGGAATATTAAACGTGCCAAGCATAACCTTGTACTTCTCCTCCTTTCCCCAGTATATAGGTGTGTGAGTGTGAGTACACTGTTCTCCACTGCCTCCAGCCCTTACACACCACAGCGACGATAATTAGTCTGAATTATGCATCAGATCCGTCAAAAAAGCCAAAGCCAGCCCGATAAGATACGCGAATGAATCCCCCATCCCCCAGTGTGGCAGCGAGAAAGAGAGTGGGTGCTCACTCGTATACGCGTTTACGCGATGATCGATGATCTCGTTTATGTTCTTACATCGCGAAAAAACTCGTCACGAACAACGATAACCTCGAGTCGGTCGGACACCTCCCGTTACCCACAAATACAATACACGCCCACGCGATTCCCCCAAATTGATTAGGCGCGCGCACAATCTACAATATATGTGTTATATATGGTTCCTCGAGTCACCACCCCCCCTCCAGCTAATTGTCGCAGTTGGGCGATTTACATTAATTTACATGAGGTATGCTTTTGGTACCGCGATCGCCGATGAAATTCAGGTCAACATGTTATAATATATTCTGACTTGCTCTTTTTTTCGACTCCGCAAGCAAGTCTTTCGTATAAAGTACGTAGGTACGGATAGAAAATGTTCGTCCCACTGTACGTCGGTCTTTTCACCCACGCTCGGCGCTGCTCGATCACGCGCATCTATCCTCTCTTTTTCCTTACGTGCCAAGATCAACCTCACTCGACCTCATAAACATAAATAATTCCTTTCCGCGTGCTTATACGTATATATATAAATATATATGAATGGGTATATACGGATGATGGGTATATAATATCGAGTGGAGTGTTGCAGCGCAAAGTAAATTTGTCAAAGGCGGTACCCAAGAGCAAATAGATATTTTGTATCCATGTATAAATATAATGTCCGGTTAGGCACTCGTTGTATGGAAAGTAGCGAGCTATAGCCGGTGTGAAAATTAACATGTGGAAGAGGCAAGGTCGCCCTCGACTTGCAGGTGTCGACGCGTTAAAGAGCCAATCGGGCGCGTGCGTATTATGCACAATAAGCCACATACCAATGTACCCGTGGACTGTTCTAGCGATCGTTTGAATTATGGATGCCCGGCTGCTCCTTTGTCGGCGCGAATATATATAAGTTCTCTCTCTCGCGCGCGCGCTACACATTTCGAGCGATCACACGCCGACGATAGTCCCGCGCTCTCCATTCGTACGAGGTACACCTACACGATATTATTATCATCATTATTATTATTGTTATTATTATTTATACGTATAACCAACAGTTACACGTATAATTTACGAGCACTCAATCCTCGAGCCAAGTGAAAATGAGCCGTGCGATGGGCCGGACTTTCACGCTCGTGAGCGCCGGCTGCATTTTCAATTGGCTATCGTACACGTATATTTTTTACCCATACACCACGCCGATTTCCTTTGACGATCGCTTCAAATGTCAAACGGATGCAAAACTCATGCTTATATTATATACCACGCGTCGATATTGTTCCTTTTCGCTTGTTTCACGTGTAAACGATGAGCCGAGATTTACGATCGGTATGGAAAAAAAAAAAAAATAAAAATAAAAAATAAAAGAGGAAGCAGTGTGTGGCAATCTGTATCAGCGTCGCGCTTATACGGAAAATAAAGCAATTAGCGAATTAGCACGTCCCCCTTGCGTAAATATTGTATTGTATGTGCACACACACACACACAGGTGCCCAATACGCGTAGGTATATATATTTTCCTGTGAGGCAATCCGGCCATTCGCGAACCTCGCGCGGTTTCACTTGTGGGAAAACTCGGGGGCCTTCGGGTGTACAAGGCCCGGCGTTTTTCCCCTCCCCTCTTTTCTTTTTCTCAATGAAACCGCTCGCCGGTGGCTATAGTTATAATACCTCTTGTTTTCGTGAATCAATGCAATTATATGACGCGCGCCCTCGTGAATCAAACCGCGGGTGAATGGGGTATTACTTCAAGTTTTCCGGCGCTGTCGAAATATGCAGCTCATTTGTGTATATGCTGTATAGTGGCGCAAGCCGGAGATTCGTGACGGAGACGTTGTAACTTTTTAATAATTTTAGCCGCGCAATTTTATTAATTAATACCTACTCGGTGGTGTGACGAGATGGGAAGTGGAGGCGAGCGTTTTGTTGGCCGATGTTGCTCAAGGGGATGTGGGGGATCTGATGGTGTTTCAGTTGTTGCCCCTTACTTCGACGATATACGTCCAATTTTCGAGTGTTTGCGTAATCTCTATTTTTTTTTTTTTCATTTTATGCGAAAATGCTTTGAAACCCTTCTCAGTTCAGTAGTATACGTACGTCCAATCACATCAGTGCTTTTTTTTTCTCTCAACTCTAATAATTGAAAAAAAAAAATACTTGTAGTCATTTCCAATTTTCTAAGGTAGATACCACCCAAAATGTTAAAATAATCCAACCAAGCGCTGCTGAATAAACATCAACTGTACTCGAGAAAAGTCCAATCCGATCACACGCGATGAGTCCACTGCAACATGCATCACCTGCATTATGTTAAGTAAGTATATAAGCTTGTCGCACACGTGTACGTACAAAATACACAGGCGTACACGGATTGTGTACACGGCACAAGAAATATCATCCTCAACAGCTAAAAAGCGCGACTTCCCGAAAATCCTTATTGTATTGTAATTTTATTTATCTGCGCAGTCACGTGCGACCGACAGTACACGTGCTCGGTTGTGTAGGTATTGTAATATTGTGCCCTCAGCAGCTTTTGCCAATTTGAATAAGGGATAAGGTAAACGGGAGGGCTTTGAAAAAGATTGTCTTTATCCTTTCCCCCCCCCCCCCCCTTTATGGTCGTCGCGTCACGTATTCATTTGAAATCGCGCAAGGACCCCCGTGACTCTTCTTCCCATGTGCTCCGGCGACGGCGCGCATCGATAGCCAAACCGAGGAGAGCTAATTGCGCGAGGCTGGACAAAACTGTTTGCATATGTGTACCTTATTTGTATATACCATACGGACGCCCGAGTTGTTATTTATGCGCGGAATACAATGCCACTTGTGTGCTTCTTGCGGCTGGCTTGGATTTTTATTTTTCCTCGTATGCAATAACCATTCGCAATTCAATGGCTCTTTATTTATCCGCGGTTTATTTTAAAACTTTTTTTTCTTTTTTTTTTTTTTCTGGAAAAACACCGTGGCTAACTGCGTACGGGAAATTCTTCTAATGAGAGGAACGAATTGTTTCTTTAGACCTAAACTTTAGCATGTACAAATGGTAAAAATGATGTCCCACACGGAACGCCTTCAAAGTCCTTACGACGAGACAATACTGAGATTTAGTTTCGATAAATCGTACATTTTTTTCCTGTCGGTATCTGGCCGAAGGGTCAATCACTAATTTTTGCTTTTCTTTATTTTTTTTTCTCCGGATTATGAAAATGGCACTATTTTTGAGCGATCACTAGATTGCCAGGGCGTTGAAAAAATGATTAAACCGCCCAAGGCTGAGCGCGAGCAGCGGTAGCATTTCGGAGATGGATATTTGCAATTCCAAAAGTGGAGAGGAAGTGTGAATACACGACATTTGTATTGTGTGCTCGGCACCAAAAAGAAGGAAAGAATCACGTATGTTATTACGGCTAATTCGACATCCAACTGTACACAGTGTGTATATTATACACATAGCCGCGAGGGACTCCTGATTTTCGCGATTTTATCCCTCTTTTCGATGTTTGCCGAGCGTGACTGCTCAATTTGATCGGTATATATATATATTTACGTTGTACATGAAAGAACTCGGCAACTTCCTTGCAAACAACGTACACACGAGCCAGAAAGACAAAAAGCACAGTAGTAATTTAAGCGTGTAGCAGGTATGTTCTTCCATTATGTATGGTTTTTTCGAAAATTCAAATTCATCCGAAAAGAAGAAGAAAAAAAAACGGAACTAGCAGCCCATTACAATACATTAGGCTCTTCCGAGTTTGGCGCTAACGCCAACTAGAAAGAGAGAAGGTCGTTTCTCTGGTACAATTTCCATAAATTTTCGAGTCTCCTTTGTTTTTTTTTTTCCATCTTCCCCACACTTTTTTTGTCTCATGTATGTATGAACGCCAGTGCAGAGAATGGCTGACGTCACGGGTTGTGTTTCTCGCGTTGAATTTATGCACGTGCACTGCGCGTTACAACGCACGCGAGGCGTGTTTTGCCCCCCTTCGATTGAGCCATCTACTTTGAAAGAAAAAAAAAGAAAAATCCTTTTCTTTACCAAAAGGAGTATATCAGGCACCTATGGTTATTAGAGATCGGTGGGAATAATGGCACCGCGCGCGTGTACATATTATACACGTGAAAATCGCACGGTCGATTTGCCCAGTGGTACACACACCGGACGTCTGCCCGAGAAAATCGCGCGGCTTGACGGTCTATAACGAGGGCCCCTTTGACTCTCAACCCCAAAACAGTTAGCTTAGTTGGCTATCTCCTTGACTTTAGGTGAAAGGAGCCAAAAGAATCACAAAAAACCGATCCTTTGTTTTCTCGGCTCTCCGCGCGCAGTTGGACAAGTGGCACGCATCCGCCGCAACTCGCACTCCGTGAAAAAAAAAAAAAAAAATCCCCGCGCTTATGTATATCATACCCAACACCTATATTATGTTGTGAGTAAATTGTCCACAACAATTAGCCGAAATGTTTTCTACATCAACCCGGGACAAGCATACATATATGCTTATTGCTCGGATACCCGCGCGACAATTAAATGCCATTAGTTATCGCGGCCACCGAGCGAGTTTTCGAAAACTGGTCCAACTCGGCGTTGTTGTTGTTTGGCTGCCCGTTAATTCCCGACACACCTTATAATCAGAGTACCTACACATCTCGGGAGCGCGTAACGAGTTTTCGCGGGGTATAAAATGTAATTTACGATTTCGAGCTCTCTCTTTTTTACCCTATATGTAACAGGGGGGGGGGGAGTCGCAAACCGCGACGATTTTCATTGTCGGTCGTAAATTTCATCAAACCGCGAGCTAACGATCCTCCCGCGGAAACTTGGGACGCAATAAGTATATACAATATGCGCGAGGGGGGGTGGTGTGGGGGTAAGCGGGCGAAACGAGGAATCAAAGGCGCGCTTAATCTCGGTCTCATCACTCGGTGCGGAGTATAGAAGCTGCAATGAGCCTTTGGTCTCGGTGTATCCTACAAAGCGGCGAGCGGCTGGAAATAAAACGCGCTCGGGACGACAAACGGCGCGTAATTAAACAAACGCGTAATAAAACATCTTCCGAGGCAGGCCTGTCAATTAGACCCCGAGGGTTGGGGATCGAAAGGGGATCGATTGACGGCGAGTGGGGCAGAGAAAGAAGCGGCGACCACCAATGGAAATAACGCCAAGGACCGTGACACGAAGGGGACCCACCCGTTCTTTTTCGTCTCTCTTGCAAAGTCCTCGAGCGGACGGCATACATACATACATACATATATATATACAAAAGTGCAAAAGTACGTGTAGTTCGGTCGATTTGCCGATCGATAGTGTACGAATCCAGTGATCTCTGAATGGCTGGACGGAGCAAAATGTTAGCTTTTGGGTCTTACATTGTACATCATAACGCACACCCGTGGAAACAAAAGAGGGAAAAATTGTTTGGTTCAGCGTACATCGAACGTATCGTAATGTATGACTTACAGTGTAGCCGGATGGTGATGGTAAAAGGTAGAGAGGTGGAGGAGGGCTATAGCCCGGACAGGACGACGAAGAAGGGTCGAGGGGAAGGAGGGGAGGGGGGGGGCACGTAGGGCCTCGCACGCGATGTAATGCGAGTAGTTGGGGGTAGCGCGTGTTCCGCTGCCGTTGTTGTCGTCCTGGATCCGCGTTGAGTTGCCGGCTGGCTCCTTTTTTGCGAAAGCAAAGCCATCGGGCGTACGTGCTCGCGCATGAGCACGAAGGAACGCTCGCGCTCTCTAATGCGTGGGAGCGATCAACGGATTGTAACCGAGCGAATGTGGCGTGTATATGTATACCGACCCTGATGCTTTCTGCGTGCAGGCCTTGGTTTGTTTGAAAAAAAAAATAAAAGGTTTTCTCTTTTTGTCTTTTCTTCTCTCTTCCTCCTTGCGTTTGGGGGGGAGGGAGGGCATTTTTTTTCCTTGTTGTGGTACTTTTAGCGCGCTTCCTCTTTGTGATTCATCATTGATTTTTATGATCTCTTTTACTGATGGACGTGTTGTTTTTGTTGTTTCAGATAAGCGCCGTGAGAGTACACTGCAGCATCTGCACCATCGAGGAATGACATGAGGCAAGTACTTGTTGCTGTCCCGTCTCGCGTGTAAAGTAGGTACACTCTCTACTCGCGTGAAGCAAAAAAAGAGATGGCATTGGGGATAAGGGAATTGGTGTAGCGTTTCTCGTGGGCATTTTATGGCTCTGGAATAACTGCGCTCGCGCTGTGCGTGAAAATACGTCATCTTTTTGGTATTTTGTACAAGGGCTTGACTGACCGGCCTGACGCGGTACGGTTCTCTGTTCGTTGGTACTCGATTGGACAACAATTTAACCCCAAAAATTTTACAGAGAAAAAACTGGACTATACCCATACTTTCACCTGTGCTTGTTCACGTATCACAATCAAGTACAATATACGCGTTTGCCTGCATTTTTCCAAACTAGTTCCAAGGAGCATATACTGGTAGCGTATGGGTATATACTTTAGCACGCAAAAAATGATCGGGCCAATGAGTATTTTGTAGGTGCTGTTTCTCTCTCCCGTGTGTTCGTTTCCGAGGTCCCTCGACGATCGCACGGCACGCCATCGCCGTAGCCCGCGGCGTTCGCAGTTGGACGTCTCGGAAGCGGATTTTTCGCAGCAGCTGATCACCGGAAGCTTATCGTTCGAATTTGCGTAATTTGGCCCGGAGTTAAACACCGAGTCGCTTGCTCGAGCTTTGTCTTTGGCTTTCACCCCCTCCCCCCTTTTTATTTTCCAGAGGGCTACGGTTGTTTGCCATCTGCTGGCGGTACATTATTAATTTTTTCGGCGCCCAGCCTCGCAGTTTTGCCTAGTAAATGTTTATTGAAAGATGGGAAGCAATTTTAGCTGTGGCACGAGTTTTGCGAGCCTCGTGCCAATAATAATTGGCTTTGGGCTTGGCTGATTTCACGAAACGGAAAGGAAATATGCTCTCTTGCACGGGAATAGACTAACCTTGTGGCAAAATTTTTTTTTTTTTTTTTTTTTACAATAATTATTTTCCACCCAACGCTTCGGGCCCACTTACCTATAAATAAGAGAGTATCAATATGTTCAGTCAATTCATCGAGATTAGGCCATATTCAACCAGTACATCCTTCATCGAGTACGACAAAGTGGACGATGCGCCAAAAGCTATGGTATTAATGAAAAAGCTCCAGTTTCTCGCAACGTTCAAGTTATCGGTGCGAACAACAACTGCTTCGAGTAAAAAAAAAAGATTTAGTCTATCTTCACAGTACAGGAGTACACAGGGACAGAGGAGAGCTCGAAAACAATGCCCTATATACGAAAAATAACAAAATACACACGTGCAGATATGTTTTTCGTTCTCTAGCTACATAATATTATGAGGTATATTTAGCGAACATCACGAGCGTCAAGCTGCAGTATATACACACACACACACGAGGGGAGGGCATACAAAAGGCATAAGAATAAGTGGAAGGGCGGAGAGCTGGCGCACCTGCGGTACCAGCACGGCCGATAGGGCTAATGTATAAAATGCCTTTCAATACCAACGAGTGCGGAAAGCGGCCGAGATATATACGAGAGTATCTATATGTACGCGTGGGGGGATGCAAAATAGAGAGTGCCACTAGCGATTGTGCCGTAGTAGCTAACGTCTCCGGCTCTCTCTCTCTCTCTCTCTGTCCGCTGCTGCATTTTTCGCGTATCCGTCCCTCTTTTGCACTGCAATGCCCTGTTATACATGGCCGTTGGACGAATCAACGAATACGGCATCCGAAAAGAGAGAGAGAATGAGAAAAGCCGTTCTTTGTTGCCGGCCCGGGGCGTTAGTTGCAGCGGGGAACTGGCCGATTGTGTGACGTGTTGATAATTTTAAAACAAAAGCACCGCCGGACCTGCATTGTGCAAAAATCACAAACAAACGCTCCTCCCTCCCTGCCTGCACCTCGGCTATACACCAACAGACGACGTACGTATCGATGCCGATGAAAAAGTCCTCGTCCGACGACCGACGAGTTTGCTGTTGGACTTTTTTTTTTTTCACCCCTTACTCCCCCGCTATACCGATCTTCCGGCTTGCTGTATATACGACCGGCGCGTACCACAGCTTGTCGTCACTCTGTTTCCCATCGGCCATTGACTTTTTACATCCCTCCCCTGCGC
The DNA here is from genome assembly GCF_000648655.2 of Copidosoma floridanum. Next base: position 144,957 of record NW_019379494.1, read on the forward strand.
TGTACATTATATTATGTACCAGGAGTGATCTTTGCACATCGGATGCTCTCTCAGTGCGAAGCACCAAAGTACAGCGTAAATTAACGTGGAGATACATCACCGGTAAAATGAACGCAAGTCGCGCTACTTTTCGATTCTCGAAACAGTTCTTTTCGCATCATACATGCATATAATATATGTACGTATATTATGTATCGGCGATCGTGCCCAATAAAAGCTTCGAAAGCTCGGTGGGGCGATCGTATGTATATACATACCACGACGCGACAAACAAACAAACAAACAAATGAACGAACAGCAATACCGAGTGCATGTGTGTGTACCTATCGCGGAAACGACTCGCAGCCGAGGCCTTTTGTGCAAGTCAGGCGTATATATATGTATATATGCATACAGGTAGTACACAATGTGCGCGTTTTGCCCTCAGACGCGCCAATATTTACCGCTATCGGTCTCTGTACGCAGTTCAAAAAGCGCGTATCTCTAGCAAACCGCGTACACCGAGCGAGTGCAAAAAAAAAAAAAAAAAAACCGGTGGGTGGGAGGATAAATAAAAGCGTCTGCAGGGGGAACAATATTGGCAGTCATTCGCACGGCGCGATCGCGCCTCCCACTCTGTTTTTTTTTTTTTTTTTTTTTTCCTCATCCCGCGACACATGCACGCATCACCCACAAAGCTATGGTGCACACATAGGGGCGTAGTGCAATATGGCAAAAGCGAGACACCCGTGCAAATAATCACGGACACTGTGCGTACATGTGCGCATGCACGCGGATGTGTGTGTTTCGTGTACAAACGGCGATGCATGTCGCAACGATATACATGTATATAATATAGGTACAGACGCGACTGCCTGCACCGCTGGCCTTTTTTTTTTTTGTTTTAATTCCTTGGAGCGGAAATACACATCGGCCATTTTGAATTTTCAATTTTCAACGCTCTAGTAAGTCCCTCTTTTCTCTCTTCGCTGCCAACGGCACTGCACCATCGCCCCGAAAATATCATCGTATACAGTATACCCATACGTACACGCACGAAAGTACAGCAGCAGGCGCTGCCGACGGATGCGTTTCTGCACGCTCCGGGCCGATGATTTATGCCGCGCTTGCCTTGTGCACAGGGGCCCTCCTATACCATTTTGTCTTGACGTCGATTGTTTTACTTTCGGGGGGGGGGAGGAAGGCACTTACTCGAGCTTTTTCCGCGCCAGGGAGCAGAGAATACGCTAAAACGAGTGCGGTATATATATGCTCACTCGGGTTTTAAATTATTGGGCTCGCGATGATCAGATGTAGGTGTACATCATGCGTTCAACGAGATCCTCCGTACAATGCAGGGGGTCGTGGAAAATAAGCCACCGAGTCATTATTTTCCCCGATCGGTTGCGAGGTTTTCGAGTGAAACGACAAAAGTGTGGCTGCAGCGTGAAAAATATAGGCACACACCACCACGATGATGATGAATCACCGGCGTACATAGTAAAGATGAACGCCAGATATAGTGGGTTTAATAAGCCCCGGCGTGGATGGCCAATCGTGGTGATTATCAGCCGCAGCGAGCCGTCTTCGTTCGCGCGTGGTGTGCTTATGCAAACGGGACCGACGCCGCGGTCGTGGCGTTATTTCCGTGTTATCTCGAGCTACCGATCGCTAGGGATATTCGACAGAATTTCCACTCCGATGTGTTTGCATTGCACGCTTTTCTTATGATTCTTCCGTTTGTGCGCGTTTATGTGTTTTTACATGCGTGCGTTTGCATAATACCGACAAATTACACTCGTGTCGAATGTTTTTGGATGGTCTTGGTCTGACTGATCCGAGCAACGTTACAACCTTGGCTATACGGGAGCCATTGACCGAGATCTATCGATATAATACTTGAAAAACCAATTGAACGCATGACTCGGCTATTGATTCTGGTGCCGGACAAGGGGTCATTAATCGAAGACAAGACAATTTTTTGTAGTAGAATCGAGGGGAAGGGAAATCTGCTAATTATTGCACACGCCGAGTGATGGGAGAAAGAGAGGATGGAAAAAAAAAAAAAAAAAGAAAAATTGCCAATCGGAGATGTAGGGCGACAGGTGGTTTACGTATGCGCACATTGAAAATCAGCGTGAATATATACACGCGGGGTGGAGGAGGAGGACCGATAACATTTTAGCGGCGAAAAGTCGTCGATACGCGCGTCTCTCCGCAGAGCCGTGGACTCCCAGTGATCAATGGAGCCCCTCTCTCTGTAGGTATGTGCAGCTCTCGGAGAGTGAAAAGAGATACGGGGGAGGTGCATGTGTACACGCTCGCGCGTGCTGGGCACAAAAGCGGGACTTGTCAATTAACGGCGACGCCGAGGGTAATCTTTCGAGTATCCATTACCCCGCGCGGCAGAATAGAGGCGAACGGACCGCGCGCTATCTCCTCCCTTCCATCTGACTACGCCGGGCTCTGTCCCCTTTCTCTCACCGCGCACGTCTCTGTGTGTGTGTGTATAGGTAGCCACTTCTTCTCTTTCATCCCGCGTACATTTATACCCTCCGACGCTATACTCCACCACTTGCGACGTTTATTTTCCCAAAGAGAGAGAGAGAGAGAGAGGACAGTCGACCAACTTTGCCGAGCGGCCGAAGAAGGGGGTGGAAGCGGATCCTTTTCAATTTTCCCGACGTACTCCAGCGTATCGACACTCCTCCCCTCGTCACGGCTCCGTGAACTCTCCACGTTTATATCACATTTTAGTTTGTTTTTTCAAACTTCCCTCCCCCCTTTTTTTCTGTCTTTTCTGTCCTCGACGCCAATGGCACGTGCAAACTTAACCAAGTACAAGATACCTTCATGTACGCATTTGCTCGCGGTGTACGGGCTAGCGATAAAACTTGCTAAAACAATGTGATTCTCCGGCTCGGGGGTTTCGACGTTTCCGTCATTTTTACGCTTCCGTGGGCCCGTTAAGTTCCCGATGGGGCTGGCGCTGACGTTATCGACTGCTTCTCGATACATGCACCCCTTCCTCTTGGCTTTTCGTTTGTTCCCCGCTGCCACCTGAAAAAGCCCCAAGTCGCTGCGGCTGACAGCCGTACCTCGTCCGGCTCTTTGAAAGTTCGGCCAAGCGGAAAACGAAAGCAGTGATGGGCGCTGTTTGCAACGCGACACACGTGTATCTGCTCGAAAACAAAAAAAAAGCCCATTGTTTATCAGTATTGAAATTAAGCTCCATCCGTCGGAGGGTCGATCTTTGAGTGGGAAATATTGGGCATCAGCAGGCAGTGACGAACAAAACAATATGCAATTCGTACATATAAATATATGGGTTGTACATTAACAACTAGGGAGAGTAGGGTGTATGTGTATGTGCACCAGGACCCTTCGTAGCTGCAGGGTCGGCGAATCGCGTGCACCGGCCAGTAGTTGCCTCGATCCAGATGCGTATCTCGCGGGGGCCGGCTTATCAGTAATTTATCTGGGCAGGCATTAGCGTCGTCGTTCGCCCGGCGGTTAGCGCTGGCGTGCATCGGTCAGCCTTCGCGGGCCTAAATTATTCATTATATGGGCCATTCCGACCGCCTCTCGCTCTCTCTACATATATATACATGTATGGGTGTATAGCCACGTACACGAGTCTCTTTTTTCGCCCTTCTTCTTCCCTCCACCTCCTCCTCTTGCCTCCTTATCACGTCGTTTGATTAAGCGAGCCCGAAATGCGCCGACTTTTATGCGCGAGAACAAATTGCCGCTAATGCCGAAAATACCATGTACCTCCAACAGCAGTCCCACCCGACCGTGTTTTTTTTTTTTTTTTTTTTTTCCTTATGCGGGTGTGTATTTTACAATGCCGGAACTTTGTCTCGAACAATAAATAACAGGGAGCTGCTTTTTGCTATAAAGTAACATTTAGAAAATCGTCAAGATCCAAGTTGCCCCACACCCCACTATTTAACAGTATAAAAGACCAAAGTATGTATCGTCGCTTATACTTATTACAAACCGATAAAGTGAATTTTCCGTGTAAAAAAAAAAAAAAAAAAAAAACCCATGGATTGTTACTTCCAATTGGGATCGGATGGGAAAAAACAGCCGTGCAATAGCCGGATAAACATCTAGCGCGCGCTCAAAGGGCTCCCCATTAGCCGAGTTATCTGTTTATCATCGGATAAGCGCTTATCTTGCCGCCAAGAGGGACACCTAATCGTCGCGTGTTACGGACTCCACCTCTTTTTTTTTTTTTTTTCTTCTATTTTTACCTTTTTAGCTCAGACACCTGCTTCTTTGACTATCCCCTACTTGAGCCTGTAATCACTTTCTCTCTCTCTCTCTCTCTCTCTCTCTATCGGCATTATCGTCGTGCGAGTGATGCATGATCACCGGAAAAATAGTTCACTTTCCAAGGATTTTGTTTTTTTCCCCCCTTTTTTGGTTTTCAGTGCCGCCAGTCGGGGGTAACGCACACGCACGGTAACAAGCATCACCCACGAGCTTCCAAAAGAAAGTGCCAGGGTCTCGGAAAACTTCAAAAGTCGGAAGAGGGGTGGAAAAAAAAAAAAAAGAAAAAAGAAAAAAAAAAAAGCCACCGCCGAAGAAAGTCACCACGAGGCTGGCGCCAGTGGGACCGCACGTGTACACGAGCTACACAGGGCGCACCTCTCTCGCTCCTCTTTCTCTCCCTTTATTTTCGCAGCCAACAACGGAGCCCCCCGATGATTTAAGGACGTAACCCTACGAGCGAGCCTAGGCCTCCTCGTCTATTAGATACGCTCTGGCATCCCGCTCTCTCTCTCTCTCTCCTCCTCTCTCGTGTCCTGTCTCGTATTTTATTGCCGGCCCCGTGGAGCACGAGACAATGGGGGCATCTTGCACCTTGCGCCATGCGTATATATATAGAGTTTTTAGGCTCGGTGGTCGGACGTGTGCGCGCGCGCGCGCGAGGCGTGTCGGGTCCCTTCGAGCCACCACCGCGCCGCAGGATCGTAAAAAAATGCGGACGGACTCCTCGTCTCCTTTGACGCTGGATTTTTTTTTTTTTTTCCTCTTTTCCAACAGCAAGGGGCCCTTTTACGTATACGAGATAGATCTCAGCCTCGTAAGGTATTTTCACGATTCACCTGATGTCGCGGGAATGACGAGCGCACTTTGTCAAGTTTCCCGTGCCCTTTTGTACCAAAACATCTCTCATAGGCAGGAATAATTTCCTAGGCTCGCGACTCGACGTCAGGCTTGAAAAAAAACAAAAAAAAAAAAAAACAAGCAACTAACCGTGCAAGCTCGAAGCGTCCTCGTGTAAAATCGCATGCACGCGGATGATCGATCCTCGCGGGGCGAAAGCTCCCTGATTAGCCGTGTATACATATGTATGCGTGCAGTGTACCTATACTGGAAGGTAGAATCAGAGCGTGCCCGTGCGAGCACGAAAGCTCCTCCGCGGCCGGCTCTCACGCCAACCCCTCGTTAAGTCGTAACTTAGCCTCGACCAGCAACTTTGTACTCAAGCGTTTGTGTGGGTGACCTTTTTTTTCCCTCTCTCCCACGCACCGAGAAAAAAGTCGCTGCACTTGACTCTTTTCTATCCCGTACGTGCTCGCGAATGGTCATCGGTCTTGGCGGTGGCCTCGTGGAATACAATCATTTATTCGTGCTAATGAGTAGGTAAATTTTAGTCTTACGGGGGAGCGAGTTTTGCATCTCGGCAAAGCTGTGACTCCCTTTGAGTGGATGTTTTTTTATTGTTATTATTATTATTATTTTTTTTTTTTTTACATGGTTGGTAATTAAAACAACTGTACAAGAGTCCGTTTTATGTGGAGTGTTTGATATACGTACAACGAATACCGTAGTGCCGAGTCGTATATAAACAAACGCTCGTGTTAAGATATTGTTGTTGTAAAAAAAAAAAAAAAAAAAAAAACATTTTTACCGTGGTTCTTGAGTAAGCCCCGCGAGCTTATAAACGTTCCCCGAAGCTGTAAAGGTAGAAATTTATCTCTCGCTGAAATTTCAATTTTTCGGGCGCTTTACGCGCTTTATTTTACGACGAGCGAGCTCGTTCGCACACATATAGGTACATATTATACTCTTATCTCGATGCAAGTTACGCGCGGCGAGACTTGGTGGTAGCACCGATTTATTGGACGAGAGTTCATTAAAAATTTTTTTTTTTTTTTTTTTTCGCGCGAAACATACACATTCGTGTCTCAACGTAAATTTTCGAAAAAAATTAAAAATCCCGCCCATGTACAGTACGGGAGGTACGCGAGAAAATAGCTTTTTTTTTTCTTTTTCTTTTCCCACCTCTCCGGGCAAACACCGTAACCGCTAAAATTGTACGCGATTCGAGCGTGCCGCCGACGCTTAACCGGCTCATTTTTGTCCTTGGAAATTTTTCCCCAAGCACAGTCGGGAAAATTGAACGCGTAAAATAATCGGAGCTCTCGGCAAGCGTCGATTTGGAAGAAGCGAAAATTTTAATTAGCTCTTAAAAAGGGAAAAAAAAAAAAAAAAGAAAATGCAATATTCTAAGAATCCCGGGGAGATTAATTTAGAGTAGTAGTGTATACAAGTTTTAAATTAAAAGCACAAGTGTGAGTAGCCTCGCGTAGCCCCGGAATAAACGAAAGGAGGAGGAGGAGGAGGGCAGCCGAGGCATATATAATTAAACGAAGAAAAAACAAAGCCGGCGGAGAGGGCAAGCCGGGTCCTTTTTTTCCTTTTTTTTTTTTTTTTTTTTTTTTTTTTCATCATCTCGCACGAGTTGCACCGAAATTTCCTCGCTCTCGAGATCGCACTCGAGGCGAGAATAAAGAAAGGCTTTCTCTCCCTCTTCGGTGCTTGCAATTTCGAGAGTTGGGGGGAGGGGGGGGGGCATTGCGCGGCCTTTTAATATAATATTATTGGCTATTGATAAATTGTCGATAATGATGGGTTAGCGGACGGCTTGTGGGAGGGTAAGAAGGAGAAGAAGAAGGAACGGGAACACTTCGCGAAGGAGATGCCCCTGAGCGGCCCTGACTCCTCGCGACTGTGTCTGCATATACACACGGAGATATCGTGCATGTACGGGTACTGAATATTTCTTACGGGCCCAGCTCACGTGGAATAAAATACAAAACTATCATGATAATAACAATAACGATGACGATGAAAATAAAAAAGAACGAGCCACCAAAAGCCCGAATTTTTTGGCCCTCCCTTCTGACACGCTCTTTATTTTGCGTATCAACAACACAGTGTGGTGTTTGTGCATCTTTCTTCGAGTAACGTTTTGATACCATTAAGTATAATAATCCATGAAAAAAAACCAACAGATTTTCAATGTACCGAGTAAGAGTGTTAATCACATTTCCCATTGGTCGAAGGTACATTACATTAAGCTATCTACTACCAAAAGTATCCATAGTACATCGGCAAAGAGGCGCGCGTGAGAAAACGTGCAGTGTATATTTGCTCGCGAGTAGAGGAGCGAAGGCGTGAAAATCCATACACCCGGCAGAGTATATAATATATACAATACAAATAAGTATAAGAGAGAGAGAGAGAGAGAGAGCCCGTTCGTATAGCGTCATCCTCGACGAAGCTGGGGGTGCAGGGAGAGAAACAAAAGCGAATCCGAGGGGCCACGTATATATATGTAGGAGCAAGGGAAAGGAGGAGGGCAAAGGTTCGATCTCACGATCCTCTTCGAGTCTGGGAGCGCAAAAAAGGGGAGGAGGGGGCGTAGGGTGGCGATCGGTCGATTACGATAAAGAAGTGACGAGAGTTACGATAATCGCGCCGCGAGACGTTGCTGCTGCCGCTCGCTGCGAGTGCACGCCAGCTGTGTTGGGGATATGCGAAAAATGAGCGAAGCGTTTCTACTGACGATGAAGAAAACAAAAAAAAAAAAAAGGAAAAAAGACGGATACGGGGCTTCGAGGAAATTCGCTCTCTCCGGGCACATTGTTCTCCTCGGCTCGCGCTGTGCTCTTTTTTTCTTCCTCCTCCTCCTCTTTTTGGTAAAGGACGCAACGAGATACGTAATACGCGAATAAGGCTCTAACGATGAGGACGAAATATTAATGCCCTCGCATTTGCAATTGTGATTCTGTGAGGGCAACTATGGTTATCCTCAATAACGGTGGAACCTCGCTGAGATACGGGGTATAGCGGCTCGATTGACAACCGATCGAGGGATCGAGAGCTGCTGCCGATACTTGTAATTTAGCTCTTTTCCCCTCGTCGAGCGTTTCGAGTGTGTGTTTTTGTAATTTTCAGTAATTCTGCGATGCGCAGCATCAGCCGGGATATCGGTATTTTTGAGCAAGTGTCCAGTTGACTGGAAAACATCGAGCTGAAAAAAGGAGCAACGAGAGTAATTACGATCGGTACTGAACTCGAGCATCGGAGGCCCTCCCGTATACGTGGCAACGATCCCCATAAACGTGGCGTCGGTCGATCTTCATTTGCCGATCGCCGTCCACCGGGCCATTAAATCCATCACTCGTATACGCGCCACACGCGCTTCTGCGCTACGATTGCCCCTCGAGCGACTGTCCCTCGATTACTCGCTCTTTCGAGTACCTATAAACACACGCATACCCAAACGGCCTGCTATTACTTGCTCCTATTAGTAAGTATATAGTAAGTCGATGGCACGTGCAGCGGACACTATACACATCATCCATTTCTCCGTTTTAGTCGGGAATCTTTTGCTCGAGTTTTTTTTCACTCGTTGTTCCGATGCAACGTGGACCGATTAATCCTCGAGCCTATGTACACGCGCACCTATACGCATTGGGTGCCGTATACGCGTGTGGTTTTTGTGTCCGAACGGCCTCAAAGGAAATACACAAATACTGGTACATAATTACCTATCGATGAAGCAACGCGCGACAAGTCACTTGGATACATGTATACGTGCGTACCTAATGGTGAATTTAGACAAAAATCGGTAACACGATCGCTCGTAATCGTCGTGTAAAAGAAGGCGTGGTAGAATAGGGCGAGATAATGTATGTATAGTACGCGACAGGAGAGATCGTGCGAAAGAAGGTGAGATTAATAAACCTTCACGCCCTACTCTCATACACGCGAATCTCCAAACGAGACGTATGGGTATGTATGTATACTATATGTGTTTGCGCACACCTCTCGACTCGCGTTGGTTCATTAACATGGAGCGTCGCTGTCTCGCACTCGTGTTGTACAGCCGGTAAATAAGTATCGTATACGAGCTCCAGGGGGAGGGGGGGGGCCGAGCTTTTTATTTCCATACCGGACAGATAGATGCAAAAGGATTGAAAAAGATGTACACACGCGTACAATGGATCGGCGGTGGATGGGAGGGTGTGTGGTGGTGGTGGTGGTGGTTATGTATATCATATAAGAGAGTGTCGATGCGCCGACGGCGCGGGTCGTTAATTCACGTCGACGAGGTGCGCTGCCCCCCCCCCCTCGGTCTATTGCCGTTTCGCGAATTCGCGCCCTCGCGCGATGCTGTGGCGATGCGGGGGCGGAGGAAAGAGCTGGACGACCGGCTCCCCCAACCCTCCTCTCATCTTCTTTCGCGCGCTGCGCTTATCTCCAACTGCATGACCCCCTCGCGCATACCCCCCCTTCCTCTCTCTCTCTCTCATCCGTGCGCAGCTCTCCTTGAGATTTAGAATAGGAGGCTCTCTCCCTCGTTGTCTTGGTGGCCGATGCCCATTGGGCAAGAGAGACAGAGAGCCTCGACGGTATCTATACTCTCGGTGGTGCGGACATAAATCCCGGCACCGCGTTATACCCTCGCACGCCCCCACGCTTCGTACGCCCCCCCTATTAACTTTTTTAATATCCGCCGGGCGCGGGAGAGCCGCATTATCGGCCGGCTAGTTAGCGTTGTTGTTCCTCGGGCTATCCTTTTTCGCGGTAGACACGCCGTCTGCCGAGTATGCTCGCCTCGTATAAAGGCTAGTGCAGCGTTTTACAATTTAAGCTAATCCATATGTGCTTGGTTTTTCTCGATATACATACGCGGTGGGAGCGCAGAGTGTGGTGTTGTGCCCCGTATTTTCCTTGCATCGTCTCTCTCCTCCCGCGGAGGCCGGCTCCGAAATCTCATCATCCGGTGGATCCGCGCTAATCGATCGGCTGGATATATACCTTCGAAAAAAAAAAAAAAAAAAAGGCAAGTCCCGAACAACCTGTGCCGGCCGGACGAGGTAAACGATCTCGTCTCACCATGTATACATGTATGGAGTATACGCACTTTTTTTTTGGCTTACCGCATGCAGAAACAAGGTTGCAAGCGACGAGACGGGCGTCCTCTTTTTGCCGGTCCGCAGCCGTGCATTAGAAGGCCGCGTCGATTGTGAGTATATACGCATCGAGGGAGAGAGTCGGTTGGCTGTAGGGGGGGGGGGGAAGGAGAGTCTTCCTGCTGCTGCTTTTAATTGCCGATATAATTTATATACGGGAAATATTAGGATCGTGCGAAAGCGCATCAAAGGAGCGTCCCTCGGAGTCTGAGGGTAGTGAGGGAGGGAGAGCGCAACCCCCTCCCCCCTGTAATTATTGCCAAATATGAAAAAAAGCGAGGCAAAGGACGGGGGAGATTAATTCCCGCGCGAGAGAGGAGATTGATGCCAGACGCGTTCCCGTCGCCCGGCGTCGCGTTGCTGCTGCAGCGCCGATCGATTCCCGCCCACCTTAACGAGATTCCTTCCTCTCTCGCTCTCCTCCGTCACTCGAATTAACAATAATAATATGCCGATACTGGCTAATTACGGTCCAGGCTCTCGAGGAAATCGACGACGCACGAGGTTTCGCTCGTTGTTTTTTCCACCCCACTTCCTCCCATACCCGCTCTCCCCCCCCCCTCTATACATATATACACACACATATACATTTATAAATATTATACATATACGCGCGTGCAGTTTGACGATGAAAGGGTCCTAGGAACTAATAGCATGTGTATGTATACATGTACATATACACAGACACGAGTGCTTCCTCTCGTAGTCGAGTCTTGCATCGGGCCTGCAGCAGTTGCGGTGCGAGTTTGCCGTAACCGGGTATCTCACCGTGTATCCAAGGGTCAACGAGTCGATTTTTTCCTTTTTCTTCTCCCTCGCAAGGCGGCAAGGATGCACTCGACTCTGGGAAAAAAGAAACAAGTCGACGAGATCTATTGTCAAACAAACAAATCGGGAAGACACCGGAGTTGTGTATATACATGTATAGAGGACGAAGCAAGCCATATGGTACCTATACGGTATAGGGTCGAAAGCCATGCACGGGGGAGAATGGTCGATTCGGCTAATGAAGTTGTTCCGCGCTGTAAACGATGCGGTTTCCCGAAGGCGACGCCTAACGAGGTGAGAAAAGTCGCGCCGGGCAGGGTCCACGTTCCCTCGATCATCGATCGGGGCAAAAGAGGCAACGGGGGGAAGAGCCCCCTTTATAGGGCCGGCTATCCAGCCTCGTATCGTCATTCCCCGAATGCTTGGCCAATTAAAGCGTATACAGTTGGGCCGAGGGAACGAGGCGCGCGGGAGTGACGCAAAAGAAACACATACAAGCGAGAGTAGGGGCCAACGGATGAATCCTCTCGCTGCCGAGGTGAGAGAAAACGAGAGAAAGAGAGATACGTTTGCGCGCTATCGGTGATCTCTTCCCTCCCGCGCCGTGCAACTCCTGATGATACCTGTGGAAGTAGGTGCCGGGCTCTGCTCTCCTCCGATTTATCCGCGTCTCTCGTTCGCCCGCGCGCTTATACCTTCACGGACGGAGAACGCGTCCCGGGAATCCGCGGTATGCGCGAACAGACACGCCAGCGCGCTGGATGTGGAATTGTCGGGGAATCCCGAAGCTCCCCTGTGGGCAGTAAAGTAGTTGGTCAGCGTCCGGAATGTCCCTCGGTTCGATTGAGCCGTGACGCCCGGGAGAGCCGAACCTATCGAACTTCTTTAATGCTCCGCGTCGGTGATGACGGGGAGGGCGCGTGTAAAGTATACCCCTGACGCAAGAAAAAAAAAAAAAAAGCTCGTGCACGCGAAAACAACTTTAAGGGGGGGTTGGAAGAAAAAAAGAAAAAGAAAAAAGGCAGCCCCGGCGTAGGTATATTATACCTGTGTACAATGAGCGAGCAAATACATGTGGCGTGATGAAGCGGCGTTTTAAAACTGCCCGAGCACGAGGAGAGGATCGTGTGTTCGCGGAAAAGTTGCCCGCACGCGAGGGTGAATCGATGCGCCGATGTGTGTGTGTGCGTGTGTACACTCGCGGAACTGAAAATGCAATACGCGCGCTACTGACGGCGACAATAACTTTCTTTCTCCTTTGCGCTCACAATGTCGGCTTCGTTAGGGCAAACACGGCGACGCGTGCGTGTCGCTCGAAAGCTCGCCCCGGTGTCTCTCCCCTCGATCCATCGTCTGGCCAAGAGAGCGTCATTTGGCTTCCCTTTTATTTTGGAAGAAAATTCGCTACGAGAACCGAAAAAAAGGATAAAAAAAGTAGACGAAGCTTTTACCGATAGGGGCCGTTTTTGCACGATTGGGACCATTGGGGATGGAGAAACTCCTTGGGCTCGCCACCCTATGGATTTATGGCGAGGAGGAAACCACGCGCGGCTTGTAATTCAGCCTCGCGTTTTCTCCATCTTGTTTGTATACATGTACGGATAAAACACGTGATACCCCGAGCTCGTGATTTCTTGCACATATAACACGCGAACTCTCCTTCGCCCGTGAAAACCATCCGACGAAGCTTCCGTCTCCCCCTGTCGTATAGTTGTTAAATCCATCAGCTACGATGATTGTACATAATATATATTCGTTGTAAACCATCTTTGTCTTTCCTTGCAAAATTGTTGGGCCGATCATCAATGTTGATCCGAAGAAGCTTGTTCACGGATAGATCGGTATGGCGAAGGAAAAGAGTGGAAGAGACGATCGATTCACCACTCAACTGTATAACACTCCGGAACATTGAGACGTCCGCGTGCAACAGCAGCGTCCACGTTGTGTCAAGAGTCGTCCCGCGAGTCCATCGCTCGTATGTGTATATAAACGAGTGGTCCGCTTATGCGATCGTCACACCCGATACGGGCCGTGCGTTTTAGTGGGCTGGACGGAAGGAGCCGAAACTGATTGATACGTGACACCTTAATCGACAGCCGGGGGAGAAGGATGACGACGCACGCCTCGGGAATCCCAAGATATCCCTCTCATCTATCTCCGTATATAAGTATTGTATAGTCTATAATACGTACATTTATTTTTTTAGATCACGTTTTTTCTTTTTCTTCTCATACACACGACTGTTCCATGAGTAATCGATGATCCACCAGAGATATAACGCAAAAGTAATACCAAAAATCACGTTTAACGTTGGGACATGGCTTTCTTTGGGTATATGTCAATGGCACCGTATAAACGCGTAGTTTCCGGTAATAGTACAACCACCAGTCCAACGTATTACCATAGACGAGCGCATCTCTCGATTTTATCAGGATCCACACGACGCTGTGCCCCGATGCGCAGAAAAAATGTAACATTACGCCCGGATCTTAATGAATTATCGTCGTAGGAAGTACAAATGGATATGTGCACAGCGCGTGTAGGATACGGCACTGGTTACACGGGTGCATGAATTTGTTATAATAGGATAATTGTGATGCTTCGCGAGGGGGAGGGGGAAGGGGAATTTGATAATTCCAGCAGTCGGTGTATCGCTGGAAAAAATCTCCGGAGGAGATCACCTACGTGTACATAAGCGAGGGTATGGAGCGTGTGGCTGATGGGATCGGCGATTAGCAAAATTTTCATACTTACGCAAATGGTCTCTTATACACGAGTACACGTATATGTACATACACGCGTGTGCGCCGGGGTAGATAATGCTTTTAATTTTTCCATTTTTTCCTTTTTTTTTTTTTTTTTCTCTCTCTCCGCGCAATGTGTTGTGTATACGCGAGAGTCATTATTTTGCAGTTGGCAATGTTGTTGGGAGAGTAATGATGCATTATTCCGGGGCGAGCGCGTATACGTGCGTATATAAGGTGTATAGGTAATAAAAATGAAAATTTTTAAATTATTAAGGAAGCATTAATTACGTGCAAGGTATACAATATTTTTATAGTTTTATGTTGTGTTAAACATCCCCCGATCCGAGAAACGATAATGGGGTGTATTAATTTCACGTGTACACCGCGCGACATTACACTATATATACGTTTTGCGGCAGGTGCGCGTGTCGCGTTGAAGAGGTGACCCAAATAGCTTTAAATTACGGGAAAAAAAAAAAAAAAAAAAAAAAAAAAAACAATTTACGATTTTCGCTTGTACACTCACGAGCCCGCCAATGGCAAGCTGTCCCCGTAATGTATATATGTACATACACGAGCGGAAGTCAGTCGCCTCGATGCATATTCAATGCCGCGGTCTACTCGTGCGGCAGAAAAGCTCCGCGAAAACGCGGTCGAGCCCTCCGTGTCGCGGTGCGCTCACGTGCCCTCTCATCGGAAAGAAGTACACGGCCGAGAGCAGGTGCGCCGAGGGAATCGGTCTTCGATGTGCAATGTATATAATATACGTATACCACACATTCGGATTCTCCCGCCAGAGTGGGAGAGCAGCTGGAGAAAAGTCGTGTCTGCGCCGGAGGGACCTTATAGAGCCAGCCTCGCGGCGTGTACGACCGACAGGAAGCACCGGAGAGGGTGCGAAGAGGTCCCCGTCACAATTTTTGGCTTTTCGCTTCTAAGTGCCTCTGATCTCCCTGAGGCCGGATGCTCGAGTTCTCAGGCCACACAAGAGCTCAGGATCTTTGCCGGCTTGGGTTTTTGGACCTTATTCGAGACCGTGATTTTGGAAGGAAGCGATGACAATGCTTCGTTAGGTATTGCATACCTAATGTGCACTAGTGTCGTCTACATTTTTAACTCGTGTCTCTTCCAATCGGGTGGAAACTCGATGAAAAAAAAAATTCTTCGTAATTTGGAGGTTTGATTGTCGTGACGAAACAACGACAAGGCCACTCCTGAACTGCGTGTAGCTGATGCATTCTAGGGGCAACGTTGTACCTCCGTCGTTATTATCCTCGCCTATAAAGTAGCGTACCAAGGGCAGTGCACACTACTAATACACGTGCACTAAATTCCGTATGGATGAGTATACACGGGTGCACAATTGTGTTTGCAAGAGTGTACGAGGTATTGCGCCACTGGGGTTAATTGCAAGGAAAAAACAATGAGAGTAAATCCCACCTCTCACGAGATAGAAGAGCACTCGCGTTTATTAAATTAATCAGTTTATTGTTAGTGTGGTACTCCTGGCGCGTCGTGTTTCGCTCATTTGCAGTACGGAAGCGAAAGCTCGAGCACGTAATCTCACAACGTTGACAATCGTGGCTTGTTTTGTTTTTCATTATCAACTGAACTCAATAAATTAGTTTCGTCGGTGCTGGTACAAACATTGGTAACATCCTCTCACGATCCATATAAATAGGTACAACCAGGTCTTTGGAGGCCAATCGATACGTACAAGGATGTTCAAGTTGATAGCGATCATAGCGCTGGCGGTGGTAATCATTGTTCTCAATGGTGCGACCATCATAGCCGGTTGGCTGTTTCCTAGACTATTCAGAGCCTCCTCGAACCACCTGGTACTCAGCCTCGCTTTTTCGGATCTGGGTGTGGGTTTGGCGACACTCCACAGACTAGCCGAACTCTTTGATCCGTCTTTCAATGACCAAAAGTACTTGTGCATACTTAGGCAAGTGATGAAATAATACGTATCGTGCCGATATATTTTTTTAAATAATTTTAAATAGAAGCAGTATAGTTTTGTTGTCCATGGATCGCTGATCATGGGCGTGCCCGTACATATTTATACCTTTCAAATATCAATTACAAAGAATATGTATCCGTAGGCCTTGATGCAAAAAAACTAACCCATTTTTTCCAAGACGATTGTATACTTATTTAAAAACTCATCAAAGTACCATTTCCTTAAAATGCCCATAATCAACGTATCCATTGGTTTATCTTACATTCATTTCTTTCAACAGGCACGTCTTTTCTTGTGGCACCTTTAGCGTCAGTGGCTTGAACATCCTGTCAATAGCTGCCGATCGTTACATAGCAATCAAGTACCCTATTCGGTATCCAAGATACGTGACCAAGGGGGTGATAAATATTGTGGCGATCGGCAATTGGTGCGTGGCTTTTTTGATATCCTCGGTACCCCTCTACTGGAACGTGTACGGCTCGACCGAGACGCAAAAGTGCGAATTCCTGAATGTCCTGCCCAGGTACAAAAATTTATAAAATCATCGCTTTTTCCTACGCTAAATGGCGCATCGTGAAAAATCCTTGTTCTTCCAGGATGTACTTCAATGTAATTCTAGTACCGACGTTCGTGATAACATTGAGCATTCTTTTCTTATTCAACTGTTTGATCTGGAGAGAAACAAGGGCGCACTTGCGTATGTCACAAGAAAGGATGCAAGAGCTCGGCTTGGACGGAAAGTGCAACTCCAGCAAGAACAATCAGGTAAGTAAGCGTGTGGTCTGCACCTACATTTCACTTCTAGGTGTTGCTATATTTATCATTTCTTTTTTTTTTTTTTTTTTTTACCTCCAGGTTGTACTTTTAGTCCTGGGCTGTTTCACGCTCTGCTGGTTTCCCTACTTGGCTCTATCGTTTATCGTACTATTTGCCGGACTCACGGGTCCTTTGAACCCGATCAAAGAGATAGCGTTTTTTGTATGCATATCCAACAGCGCTTTCAATCCGTGCATTTACGCGTGGAGTAACCCCAACATTCGCAAAGCCTTCCGTACCTCGATAGGACGTCGAGCGTCGGCCCAGGACGAGTAGGTACACTATTCGGAACGGCTAAGGTTGGAGCACAATCCAGTTCGTGCATTTTTTTCCCTTCTTTTTGTTTAACTGATGCTTGTGTTTTTTGTTTCGAATAAACACTTTTATCCAATGATCTCACCATCGGTGGATTTTCGTTCATCATATCAATTACTGTAAAACATCAGAACTGAAGTTTGTACGTACCTGTAATGTTCTAAAATTAAGGAAAATTTTACAAAATATCGTTTCAGCAACATTAACATAAACCTTTTCACCGCGCTGTCAGCAAAAGCCACTTTTGTGAGAAATCGTCTTTTTCCTTGGTACTTGTTACGCAAACAACCATTTCCCATCGACTTGCATATTTTTATCATGCAAAAAAGGGCGTCAAGGGATTAAAGAGTCCATGGAAGGTATGGCGAAGGAGGTACACCCAGCCCAACGTCTGATTACCACGGGGTGATTTCGGGTAGAGATATCGGGAGCACTATAGGCTTCTCCCGGGAGAGGAAGGGGGGAGACCCGGCCAAGGTAAGTAGCAAACGAAGGAAGTGCAAGTTTGTCAGTGGCGCGCAGGAGCATGACAAATGGCATTGTTGAATCGCGGCTGCACGCACGCGTTTCATGTCCTGCCGCCTCCTGCAGCTCGTGTATGTATGTGTGGGTGCACCTTAAAAAAAATACGAACCAAAGTTATTTAACCATAGGAATGGATTTTTGTTGCACCGCTGTCTTTTCTCCTTTTGCCTGTATAGCCTAGTTGGTTAATTAGCCATACACTCGAGCGATTGCCTGCAGTTACGCATTACACGTTCCCCACCGCGTGCACTTTTCCATATTGCAGTGTGTGTCCCCTCTTGCGTGCATCACACGTTGCAACGTCGTTTTTCCGTAGTCCCGTCGGTGTAGTGCGAATTTTTCCCTACATACATACATACATAACTGTTGCATGCGTTGTGGGAACTGACGGTGGTTTTCTGCTGGTCTTTTTTTTTTTTTTTTTTTCGCCTTACTTGGTATTCGTGTCAATAGAACTCTGCTTAATTAGTTTTTTTTTGTGTGCCTGTCGCGGGGAAAATGTTGCGTTGCGGTACCTTTATTGTCCGACGACGATTGACGCAGCTCAGCCGTGTGTCCCATGCTCTTGTTCGAAATTACGATACTTGTTGTTCAATAGCCAAAAATCGAAAAAATTGCGAACTGATAAAGTTTTTTTTTTTTTTCCAACGCAAGCCAAACAATTGAACGTACTATTGTTCGCAATTACCGCGAAAAAGCATCGTACAAGACCACAGGGTCGGGTGATGTATAGTAAAAGAGAGAGAGAGAGAGAAAAAAAATATGATAAAAGAAAAATAATATCGCGCGTATACACGTATAGGCTGACTGGAAAAAAAAGAGAGGCCCGTAAAAAGGGAAAAATTTCGAATGCACCTCCAACAAAGTGTATATGGATACTCATTAACGGAACACAATGGCGAAATAAACTTGTAGTTATAGTGTAGTGCACGCCGCAAGCCACGGAGTTTTGTGTGTGTATGTATAGCTGTATCCCCGCTGCCACCGGCATGGTTTTAGCGTAATGGCGAAACGCGAGGTACCTACGTACACGTAATGTACAAAGGGAGGAAGAGAGACGCGCTCATGTGAGAATGCGTCGAGTGCAAAAGTGTAAAGGCGCCGTATAGCTGTTTGTCGTTGCATGTAGTATGTACATTTTTTTTTTTTTTTTTTTTTTCTTGTACGCATGTACAGAGACGTGCGGCCGAGTGCAAGGTGAAAACGGGCAGTGACGGCGAGTCGTGGAGTACCAGCCGTGTGTGATGTTTTCCTTCTTTGGTGCAGTAGCGGCTCGCAAGCGAGGAGGATAATGAAGAAATAAGAAAGTGCTGCCGCTTTTTGGGTCACCCGTCGTCGTTATAATTACCGTCCCGCGAACTTTTTCCCTCCTTTTTATGAATCCCAAATATTTTTGTAGTGACACGTGCTCGTACAATGCAGGATCGTCTTATATCTTTGGCTCTACATTCATGCATCTTCCCTCCAAATTGAATTTTTTCAACTTTTCTCCCGATATGTGTCACTTATCTGTATCACCATCTCACATCCTTTGTATACCAGCACCTTAACTTTTACTCATTCAATTTTTAGTTTCCTCGTGTCTACCATATCTATCATATATGAGTATACTTATGAACATATTTGTTCGAATCTCTATGAAAAAGAAGAAGTAAAGTAAAATCAAGACTAAGAAATTCATTACTCTTACATCACGTGTCTGCACATCAAGATAATTATGGTGATGCTAGTTTTCATGACCAAATCGTTACACGTTTTAACACAACTATAATGACATAATATTAAAAAAAAAAATTGGAAAGTTTTTAAATCAATATTCAGTAAATGTACATTCATTTACGAATTACGGATTAAAATATCAGTATAAATGCACAAAAGTTCCAAAACTTTCTTTCCATCATGTACTAATAATATTTTTGAAAAAAAAAAAAAAAAAAAAAACAATATATTTATTACACCATTGAATAAAGTCTTGACATGACCATGGAATTTTACAAACATCCAGATTCATCCTTACTAATCACTACACGCCATTCAGAGCAAGTGCTCCTTCAAAGGTAGTCTAAAGTAAACTGAAACCTTACGGGTGAATAAGGTGAGACACTTGAACTGCTTTGCAATGTAGGAAGAAAGTAAGCACTTGAAGCTTTGGTGGAGTAAATAAACACAGCTTGTCTCGGCTGAAAATGACGTAACCAAAACGAGCTTGCAAGTCGTTTCTATACGTCATCTACAGGTATAGGGTATACAGTGGCAGAACAAAACGGCCAGGCGAATTACACCGTCCGAAGGAGCAGCTGCGCGGGACAGTGCGTCCTATATATATGTATAGAACGAGCACGCGTGTGCTCGGGAGACGAGAGAAGGAGAGTGCAAGGCTCCGTCGCGGGGCAGGTGAATCTTACCGGCTCTCACCTGATCCTTACCCGGCGTCGTCCCCCGATTATCGGTGGCGGAGGAAAAGCCCCCGTCCAAAAGGGGATACAAGTGTATAGCCCGGCCGACCGGTACAAGCAGGTGATGTGTGTCGATCGCAGGAATTATGGTCCACGAGCACCTACGTTGTTGTTGCTGTCTGTCTGTCTGTCTGTGTCCTCGTTGGTTGTTTTTTTTTTTTTTTTTTTCTTCCTCGATTCTTTTTTCGGGCGGCTCGACTCGCGCCACCGGTACAGTTTTTTTCCAAGAGCCCCTTAATATCATACGTATATTGCCACCTTTTTTTTTTCTTACCTGCGGTTTCGCCGCGATTTCGGAGAGAAAGCCCGGTGCTGCGTCCCGTGTGATATACGTGCCGGTGGTCTTTCAAGTCTAAAGCTTTTTCTCTTTGTCCCTTACGTTTTCCCACTTTTGCATACAGAATAACGCATCAGCGGTGCATTTGTACTTACATCCGTATGCTGTTGTTTCTGCTACTAAATTGTTTAACCCCTGTGTCATGTCGGGTCTTTTTTTTTTTTTTCTGTGAAATTCAACATTTTTGCAAAGCTGGAACATGTGAATTTTGTATTATTAATTTCTCATCATTTTTGTTTTTAATGCATTTTTTTTTATCTCATCCAGTACAATTCAGTACATCAACATAAGAAACCATACGTATTATATATTAACAATATTAAAATAAACAAGAAAAATGCTTGCCATTTCTGAAAAATGAAAAAATAAAATATTTATATAAGTGAAAAATCAATATTCATGAAAAATCCACCTGATGTTGTCGCGCAACTCAATTTGCTTGAGCATCACCTTGGGAAAAAAAAAAAAAAAAAAAAAAAATCAAAAGGGTAAAAGAAAGAGTTGGGGGTTTGATTATTCATTCGAGTATAGGCAGCTTTATATCACCTACCCATCGATATAAGTGTACGTTGCAAGAAAATAAAGCAGAACAAGGAAAAAGGAGGTAGGCCGAGAGAGACGGGACGGCCGAAAAAACGAAACGCTGAAAATACATATTTACGACTCTAGGATCATTTCCAATTTTCTCGAGTCGTTAACGAGGTTTCATCTGAATAAGGTCCTCGCGACGAGCAAGTAAAAAAGCGCCCTGATCCGCACTCCTCTCCGTCTCCTTATCCCTGTTTTTTCTTGCTCCCCATAAACATTCAGCGCCGCCCGATCTCTGTAATTACGTATACCTGGGGCGTGCCACCCCTATATAACACAGGCTATACTCGTTGAGCCTTTTTTTTGTTTTTGCAACAAGATCGATCGACGCGAACATTTTCAATCGCTCGCGTAAATTCAACAGTTTTGCGTCAAAACTTTCCCCGTGCAGGACCACCTAATTTTCTTTTTTATCCAATCCACGAGACTATAAAACGCTTTCTAGAAAGCCCTGCACTATCCGTTGTACCTATATATATATGAAAAACTGAATAGAAGAAAAAGCCAACAATCCATGCACACCCGCGACAGATCTTGGATGAGAAACTTTGGTCTATTGGCCCAAAGGAAATTTATGCCCGAAAGATCGTGCGGAACCACGGAGAGCGCGTACTTTTAACGAAACCTCCGTAGTACACAGTATCCCGTATAAGCTAATTCGATCGGACGTGCATGAAAATACACATCGATATACGATTCAGGCTGTCTGGCTGGTGTAAAAGCCGATAAAATATATTGCTTAAGGGAAACACGGAAACAACAGATCAACAGCCATAAGCGCAGCGATGCGAGATCGAAATTCGCGAGGGCATCGAGATACAGCGGCAGACGGCGCAGTGCCTTCCAAGCGCATTCAATGCAGCCGAGGGAAAGAGAAGAAGAAGAAGAGGAGATGCGAGATATTGATTTTCCGGAATCAGTGTAAAATCGGGGTGCTCTCGCGCTGTCCAATTAACGCGACGTTGGAAGAGTCGACGACTGCGGTTGCGCATCTCCGCTGTCTTGCCTTTTCTAGCCAAACGGCAGCTATATACTGGAGGAGGGCCCCCTTAATCGCGCTCTGATCGGGGCATAAAATTGCGATTTAATAGTATACACGCGTGTTGTGCATAGAGGGGCCCCAGTGCTTTTTCGAGGAAGCACCTGTCCCTGCAACGAATGAATTGAACGCCACCGCTCCTCCTCCTCCTCCTTACATCCCCCCGCCCTATAAATATGTATATACACTTTGGTTGTAAAGCCACCTAGAAATTGTTCTCCAAATTTCTCCAACACTCGCTCAATATATTGTATATACATGTATGTGGAAGCCCTGTATATTCCACCCGATTTTCGTGGATTAACATATACGAAACGAGTATAGGGCCATACTTTTTCCTTTTCTCCTCTCTTCTTATGGCCCCCTTTTTTTACAGCCTAGCCTTTTATACGGATGATTGAGCAATCGGGACCTTAATGGCATAAATAGTGACAGTCTCTACCTCCGATTACCTTCTTGCACAAAAAGAGAGAGAGAGAGAGAGAGGATAAAAAACGATAGTGACTCGTAAAATGATTTGACGATGCGGAAAAAAGAGGGAGGGATTGAAAACGTTCATTAAGGTGCGCTTAGAGAGTCTTATTGAATCCATAAAGGGGCCATTATCCTCATAGTTGGAGTGGCTCGGGTGTAGAAAAAAGGAGGAAAAAAAAGAAAAAGACTACGCGGTGCGTGTGTGCAAGAGGAGGAAGGAGGCACGCGCTCTTGCAGGTGCTCCTCGCGGGACCGGGGCTGGTCGCTCGTTCGACTTCGATTAGGAGACGAGGGAGAGAGCAGGTGATTTCGGCCGAGCGGGCGCGTGCCTCCTCGCTCGCTCGCGTGTGTGTACGCGCGGGAGATGTGCCGTTGAACCGTCGCCGGGGTAAAAACGAGGAAATAAAGAGCCAGCGCCGTTGACACTCTAATGGTGGCCACGCGCCTCTCTCTCTCTCTTCGCCTCCTCGAGGAACATCTCGACGACGCCTTTAAACACTCGGCGCGCCCCAAGTGATAAGAGATCGACGAATGGCCCGCAGGTGCGATGGCCCCGGACCGGAATTCGGACGATCCGTCCTCTTTCGGGGGAGAAGAGGAAAGAAACGGGGCGTTTAATTTACGAGCGTACACGTACTTGCGCGTTCTGACGCGTGTACCCTCATTGTAGGCCGAATAAGACTCCCTCGTAGCCGAGCGACGCGCCAATGTAACAACAAAACTCGCTGTGCATTCAATTGAGAAGTCAAAGGAGGTCCATATCACTAGTGAGATTTACCGGGGTCGTATATATTCGTTTTACAGCTCTCCCTTGAAAGTTTAAAAAGTACAAAGCGCGCGCGAGTAGAGAGAGAGAGAGAGAGAGAGGAGGCGATGTTGTAAAAAAGTCCTCGGTAAACGCTACAAGCTGCCGACGGTGGAGTAGCCGGGGCGCGAGCGTGCAATAAAACGGCAATCATCGCGTATATACATATATGTCTACCGACCGTCCGGTGTATATATATAATATATACCTACGTTTCTCGTTGTTGGCGCAGAGGAGAAAGAGCCGGAGGAGACGCGGACGACAGGTGTGCGCCTCTATACGTCGTAGCGGCACGCGCCACCGAGCTCGCTGCTGCAGCTGAACTAATTACGCGTTCGGGAGAGGCGGGGGGTGAGGTCGGAGTTTTTCGAGCCCAATCCATTGACGGTAACTTTTTGCAGGAGATGCTGCGGACGTTGGATGCAATTGCTCTGTTACCGACGAGCGAACATTGTTTTTGTTCGGCGTGAAATTCAACGGGACTACTACACTCTAACTAACTACTTGTCGTATCAGGAGATGGATTGCAAGATTTTTCCTCCTCGTATTTTTAAATTAGCATACACCCATTGCAGCGTCGCTCTCCAACATGCAACATCCGGAATCTTGGTGATTTCGATCGATCATCGTTACCCGCGTCATCCGCGTGTAATATTGTATATACTCTTTATTGACCAAACTAGAAGAAAACTCGTGCGTATGACCGATATACCCCCTGGGAAATACAATTGGCACGTGTATTATACCGATGTACATGAGTGTAGCCTTGTTTGCTTGGTGCGCCCCACGTGAGTTACAATGTGCTCTAATTTTTCTGGAAACCTTCCCAACACACTCGGCGTTTTTTATCGTGCGGCGTTCACGCGTCGACAAAAATCGTCGAGCACAGCTGCTCTCGTTTTTTCTTTTTTTTTTTTTTTTTTTGTTTTGTTTTATCTCCCCTCCTCTAGCCTCTGCGTCTTTCGAACGAAAGTGAGCTCGGGATTTTCGCGAGCGGTGTATATGACCGCGGAGAGGCTAACGGTCCCCGGTCACGAAGAGACACCCGCCCGAGATTGGCTTTCGCGATGCAGATTGTTCGCGATCGGTTCGTGCGCGCGTGCATGTTTGTACACATCCGCGTTGGCACGCACCGGTCTAAAACCGAGTTGGCTCGAGTTACCGCGAGCCCCGACCGACCGTTTCGATTTTAATTTCGTTTTTTCGTTTTTTTTTCTTCTCTTCCTCTCGATCCTCGAATTTAAACGTGTATATCCGAAAATAATGCGTTCGCGTCTTCCGGGCGCGCGGGTTCGTAAATTATGCCGAGAGCAATTAAAATTTCGGACAAACGGGGACCTTGGAAACCCTCCGTCTTTCATGTATACGAAGTGTACAGGATGGTGGACTCGAGAAGGAAAAAAGGGAAAAAATTGGCAATTACGGGCGTTCGTTAAAGCGCGGCCGAGGAGAGCCTTGTCGAGCCGAGTTTTTAAGTGAGTCGCGTGCGTTGGCCGTCGCGAGGTGAGTGTGTGTACAGGACCCGCAGGTGCGCCCGAGAGAGACCTTCCTTCTCGGGGGCTCGTTTTACCTAGACGACGCTACTGCCTCGTGTAGTTTTAATATCTCGGAAATGCTCGATTTTACTACTTTGGTGGCTCGTGCGTGTGCCAAATATAATTTCACTCCGTTGTCAATTGTGTAAATTAATGACTCGTTTGTGAAGAATTGATAATCTTGGAGATGAAGTGATGGGTCGATGTGGTCCAAATTTTAAACAGTGCGTTTGTATGAAAAATTAAATTGAGTATGGAAAGCATATAGAGTATTGTAAAAACTTACTTTAAGAAAGAAAAAAAAAAGATGAAAGTGAGACATTGTATTGGAGCAGCTTTAAACGTATAAAAACTCATTTGACTCTCCTTATTCAAGCAAGTCATAGTTTCTTTGCTCAAATTATTACAATACCCAGCATTATATTTAGTAAATGGTAATTATCATAAATTTTACTAAAAAAGTTATTATTAAAATTATACTTTAAATTACGTGTTTGTATTGTCGCATTATATTGAAATTTCTTTTACATTACTATCAAATACAACGATCATATAAGACACAGATAAACTTAAATACAAAAGACTCGAAGTTGGTAGAAAATTAAAGTTGTAACAACGTAAAGTTATGAAACAAAAGTCGAATTCGAGACGAAGAGTATACGTCAATACCTTGTAGTAAACGCGAGGTATATGACTCAAGATTAGAGTATACAAGATATAAATGCAAATGGCTTTCTGCCGACCTGTCACTCTTTTTTTTTAAATTATTTTTCGGTTTACACTATTGACAATATCCCAAAAGCGAGATAAACGCTTGTGTGCCCTTAAAGTTATTTTTCACCATAGATAATTGAAAGAAAACAGCAGTGGTGATGCCACGTGTACAAAGTTTGAGAAAACTCGAGTGTACATGTAAGGTAAACCATCCATCACATGGTAAGAC
This sequence comes from Copidosoma floridanum, assembly GCF_000648655.2. Next base: position 170,530 of record NW_019379494.1, read on the forward strand.
AACGAATGTACATGTAAATTCAGTTAGCCTAATTTCACCCCAATACCATAGAGGGAAACACAATTGTGTACCGTGACGACGATACACACGGGCCATATCCAACGATCTCATCTCCCGGTGCGCCAAATAACCAGCTCCCCCGGTATCCCGATCCTAATTATCAGCCAAAAGCTAACGCCGAACGCGCCAACCAAACAAATATCCCACCGCAAAATCTAAATAAAAAGCGATGCTCCTTCTTCTGGCAAGTATATCTTCTGCGGCCCAGTGATCGATCGAGCGATACAGCCGGCACATCTCGAGAGCAGAAAAGCCAAGAGTAGCGCACAATCGCCGGGATCGACATCCGCGAAACAATGAGATTCGGTCCCCCGATAGCTCTACATCGGATGCGTGCGAAAAGTGGGCTCCCCCCCCCTGGAGTTCGGTTCTGCTCTGCTCCGCGGAGCGTATCAAGTGCACACGCACACGAACACGGCGTTTCCCGTAAATCTCTTCCCGGCGGATAACCATCCACCACGTACATGCACTTGGATTTTTTTGTTTTTGTCACCGCGTACACCTATGCACCGGCACGCGCTCCCCAGAAACAAATCGCGATGCAGATGCACCAGCGTATAAACACGGCCCTCCCAAACGACCATCACGTAAGATTTTCTGGCTGTCGAAACTAATCTTTTTCGGTTTTCCCGTATAGCTGCTTACCGATCTGCCGCTGGTTTCCGTTTACAGCTACAATCGCGTCAGCAGTTTACCTTATACCACATACATACTTTACACGTATATACAACGTTGCACACGCTAACGTACGGGCATTGTGTAACGCATATAGTGTTGTACATACACATATACGTGCTCCGGGAAAATTTGCAGGCCTTTTAATTAATGGCCTTTTAACGCGGTCGTCTTAATCCTTGCACCGTGCAACGAGTGCTTTGGCTTTGTTGTTGTTTTTTTTTCATATAAGTATACATTGCTCGACTCTTTTTCCTATCCCCCGGTGGCCATCTCTGATGAATCGTGTGGAATCAACGTTGCGCAATCGAGAGAAAATCCAACGTCGTCGTTGTTCTGTCTTTTTTTTTTCATTCCACACTTTCAGGCCGTTTACGCGTGTGCGACTCGCGTTTTTGCCCAATCCTCTTGTGTGCAATATACTCGCTTACTTTATAGAGCGGTATAATTGCGTTAATCTGTTAAATTTGCCACATATGCACGCGTCAAGTTTTCGGTATACATGCGGGACAATCATCTTCTCGCCGAATAATTGAAAAATATAATTCCATCGCCGCGCCGACGCGCAATTACGCGAAACCGAGTGAATTGCGATACGTCGATGGATACACAAGTATACGTGCACAGCCACGTAAACGACAATCAACGGCACCCGACGAACAATGAAAGAGAGAGAGAGAGGCAATTTAAGCGATATAATATACAGAGTGTATATATTTATGTGTATGTAAGGTACGGAGCGATCGAAGCTGCAACGGGTGAACATTGAAAGTTAATTCGTCGATTGTCTCTCCAATTCCAGGCGCTGTCGTCTCCCCTACTTGGATAATCTTCGAGGGCTCGTTTGCCTGATGTGTACGCCGCGACTCGTGTCTCCCGATCGCTTTAACGATTATTGCGCAATATAAATGCGCCCCGCAACACTACACGCGCTTGATACCTCTTTTATTTTATTTTATTTTTTTTGTCGTCTTCTTCTTTTGGCTTGTGTTTTTGCTCACCTGTAAACTAGCAACCGAAGCGGCCAAGAGAGTTCCTTACTTCTCGTTCTCTTGTCCGGTGCAGGTAGGGTACCTGTACACTCGCACTAAAACACTTACAACCTTATAAAACGAGAACAGAACGAGCCATTGTTTTACACCGCTCGTAAAAGCTTTTGCCGAATGAACAACGTATAATGTTGTATCATATATATATATATGTAGCAGCAACGAGCTGGCGTCCTCTTCGATATTGATAAACGAGCGACTCCACGTTAAGTAATTGTTAATCCATTATGTTTAATGCAATAAAATTAAATTAAAGGTTTTTTTGTGTGTATCTTTACAATTTATATTGTACACGAGTCGGTGTGACTCGGGTTTATGGGCTGTTTTTTCGCTGTACGAAAATGGTTTTCAGCGAACCTGCTCATGTGAACGTATTTTTGTACACCCTTCTGTTACTTTTTTTTTCGTTTTTTTCCCCCTGCCACCATCCGAGTGTATACGTTCGTAAAGGATGTTTTTATTTTCATTTTATAAAACATATAAATTTACACGTCGGTGAGTCCCCCAAGCTCGTGGATATTTTTCAATTCCTCTCTCAGAAGCACCAACTTTGTTGACGTACACGCGTAAATGTTAATCACCACCCGAGGAAAAGCTGTACGTTGTATTGAGATCGTTTGCGAAAAAAAATGTATCAAGACGATTTTCCGAACATTGGTTTGTTCCAGCATTGGCTCAACCATCGGAACTTATAAAATTTACATAAAAATTGTCTTTGCTTCAAAACGTAAGATCAAAATCTCTCGATCGTGAATGCAAAAAACGATGAAACTCCCGTGAATACGTTGAGCACCCGATTATCGAACAAACAAGAGACCGAACGCTTATAGCCTATATTGTCCACCCCCTCTAGCGGGCAATAGCTAAAAAAAATAATCCCGCCGAGATCGTCTTGGCCACGTATAGCCTCGTTCATCAATTTCATCCGTCCCCATGTGCAAGCTCGGATCACCGCGAGGTGCAACAAACGTACAAACACCACCGCAGAGGGAGTACCAACCGGTGGAGTATCGTAGCCTACGAGAGGTCCAAGCCGGGGTATAAGTAGTTGTATCGCGGGGCAAGAGGGGCCGGAGGGGTGGTCGTGACCCTCGGGTGCATAATCTCGGTGTAACATCGCGCGCCCTTGCGGGGGCGTTTCGAGGGCTAATATACGACGACGCCATACCCACGCCTCTGCATCGGCGAGAGGCTAACGAGGACCGACTTTAACGGTTAAATAATATTGCGCTCGCGCCTCTCCTCCGCGCGTCAAGAAGAAAGATTGCGAGAAAGAGGATGAGGAAATGAAAAGGGCCGCTTCTGCCAATTGGCTGCACGTACATGTATATACATACATCTGTGCAAGTGCTCGAGAGAGAAGCCGAGGAGGGAGGATCCGTGCTGATGCACTTGTGAATTTATACCCTGTTTTCTTCGCTCCATCCTCGCGGCTTTTTTTTTTTTTTCAATCGGCCGTGATTTACATTGCCACCCCCCTCCTCCGACGCCTCGTGCAATATTGTTCTTTCTCCCTCTCTCTCGGCGATAAATCATACACATCGTTCCGAATAGGGTCAAAGTGTGTATACGTTTCAACTGGGAAAAATGATTCCTTCCTTCCCTTTTTTTTTTTTCACCATTTTTCGTTATCCCACGATTGCGAGATTAACTCGTCGGCAAATGGTAGAGGCTAAAACAGTAGTAGTATCGCGTGCTTGTCCGAGTTTAAGCAATTCCCGTGCTTAGGTATATATAGCCGAGTCAAGTCGAGGGGAAAATCGAAGGATTCTTCCCTTATGTACCTCCCTTAAAGCCACACCTATATACGTTATACAGTGTACACACGTGAAGCGTCCCCTAGAAATCCGTGAATAAGTGCAGTTGTACTGCAGGAGGGTGTGGGTGGGTGAGGTGGGGGGGGGTGTAGGAGTGATGAATAACACACAGTGGTAGCACCTAGCAGTGGTGGAGGTCCGGTATAGTGGACGTATATAGTATACGTGTATAGGTATATGAAGGAAGAGAGAGAGAGAGAGAGAGCGTTGGGCAGAGGCGCGCAGTGGAGAGAACACATCGGTGTGCCAGATTGGCGCAATCGTGCGATTCCGATCTCCGCGGATTACGTGATTTCAGCGATTAGGCGCTAGAACAGCACTAAATCTCTCTCCTCCGTCCCTCCTCGCGTCTTCCTGCCTGCTCGCATGGCTGGCTGCGCTGGACAAATGCCCGGATGCCGAGGATGGAAGCCATGCGTCTTCGAGGGAACCCCCAGTCCCTGAGACACGAGCAGGCGGGGGGAGCGTTAACGACCGGCCAAGCGCGAGCAGCTTCGATTAACCCTCCTTAACTGTATACTCTCCGTCTTTCCCTTCCTCTCTCTCTCTCTCTCTCTCTCTCTCTCTCTTTATGTTTCTGTCTCTGATGCAAGTACACATGTACTCACGCATCAGTCGCTTTGGGCTTTTTTTTTCCTTTTTTTTCCTGCGATATCCCCTACCCCCCTTTTTGGGAGTTTTGACTTGAGCGGAGGTTTACGAGGAAACTGAAAAAGTACCATCTCGGTGACATGGTTTGTCTAATCTCACTTGTCCTTCAGCTTCCAAACCATTTTTTTTTTTTTTTTTTAATTTTCCCATTACATAAGTACAGCGAACGGCTCTTTACCGATGTATACCCATAAGGGGAAACAAGAAGAGACAAGAGCTCATTGTACAGGTACACGATTTTATTTTCCTATCACTCGGCAGTAATGATCGCGTCGATGATCTGCTCCAACACTATGTATATGTGTATATAAATATATGCTTGTCCGACGAAAGTGAAATTTCCCAAGGGTATACATTATATTTTCTACGTGTACACATCGCGTCGAAAGGCCCGTTTAAAGAAGGAACTCTGCTCGCCCGCGGAGTAATTAGAGGCCCTCTCGCGCTCATCACGAGCGAAGGAAGGAAACAAAAAAAAAAAAAAATCAAGAGAGAGAGAAAAAAAAAGAAACGAGGAGGCTCATCCTCGCGCTCGCCATGGGTGGCATCCGGGCGCAGTTTAGCAGCCCATCCATTTTTCTGATTGCTCGTTGTCTCGCGCCGGGGGTCCAAACGAACGAACTACTCCCCATCGGAACGAGAAGGACGATGGGGAGGGCAAGGGCCGATGTATCGAGGAGCCAAAGATGAAGTTTTCCCTCTTCTCCTCGCACGGGGCTGATCTCTTCTCGAGCTCGAGACATTTTTTCGAGGATTCGTTAAAATTCCTCTCAAACGTGTGCGACGGAGCTTCTTGGAAAAACGTCACGGGTATAGGTTCAAGCATCGGTCGTTCGAGCCTTAATTTGCTGATTTGCATCTCTGTGGTGGTAAATTCGGGATCATGGGAAAGTATCGGTCGCGCGAATGGATTTTGCCACCGTATGTTTATAGCACCTCCGGGTTTTTTTTTTGTCATATTTCACGACCCATGGGTATACATGCAAACTTTCACGAATGAAATCGTTGACGAATGCACTCCGTACCCTCCACCCTTATTTCGCTGCGGATTGAAGAAGAATTGAGCGCTTGGAGGTGTAATCACGTCGAACGCGAACGACCATCAAATTCAAATTTTACGGGTAAGTATCGAAGAGGTCGTTGGCAGTGAGTGAAACAAACGAACGCGCCACACGCACACATAAAAACAAGATAAATCTTCTCCTCCTCTGGTATACCTACATACAGGTATTATATTGTAATATATATACATGTACTTGGGCGCAGCGTCGATTTTCCCGTCGCGTTAGTTCCGTGTATCCCCCATTATCCTCGGCTTTCGAGAATTTATTAAAACTCCCCCCCCCCTGCACGAAAAATCTCACCCACACGACTTGACCGTACACGTGTAGTCGATTCCGCGTCAGCATGTACGAGGGAGAGAGAGAGAGAAAGAGAGAAGCACGCAGTCACGCTGCCCTCATCAATCTTGTTCGATTATTCCGTGATGGGCGAAAAGGAGGAGAAGGAGGAGAAGTTGAGCAGAGGCGAGAGGCGAGACAAAAGGGGGAACTGGTGGTGTTGTTGTCCGAGAGAGCCATTTACCGATTTTGATTTCTATTAGACGGGCCATTGTGCCGAACTCGCGGGGGGCTATTATGCCATTTTTTTTTTTTTTTTTTCGATTCCGTTAGCACTACACGAGTGTGCCGTGTATGTAACCTGCATTGTATGGAGTTTTATTAAGGATTTCTCTTTTTTTCGAGATCGTGTATGTTGCGTGTACATGTAAATTGTCGGGTGTGTGCTATGCGACGAAAAGAAAAGAAAAGAAAAGAAAATAAAATAAAATAAAATAAAATAAGAAAAACAAACAAACACACTTGAAAGGAATCAGAGTAGGTATATATACTGTGTGGCATTTTCAAGTGTATATGGCTAAAGTGCCCCGGTAGGTATCCGATGCCGCTCGGGACTGATCCTCCCCTCGCATGCGTCGACTGTATATATTATACCTAAAGAAAATCAAAAGTACGGAAAATCGCGTCTCCTCCTACCGATCGCGACAATGCGCCAACAGATTACCGTATGCGCTCTCGGGTGCGTATGTGCTGTGCGCGTATAATGTATACGTGCGAGACAATGAAGCAGACGCGGCTGGGAGGCAGAAAAGGAAAAAAAAGGGAACTGTGAGGGGGAAAAGGAGATTGAGAAGAGAAAAAAAAAAAAAAAATTGGGGCGGCAGTGGATGGATGGTGCTGTACCTATGTATACATGCACATGCGAGCGAGGATGTAGGAAATTATAGGTGCTGAAAATCCGGAGAGCAAACAGGAAGGACGCGTCCCGGGTTTGCTATATATACTTGCGCGTGTATGTACATACATAGATAGGGAATAACCTAATACTCGGTGTATACATCGAGAGTCAATTCATGCAGGAAATCGTATTTTTCTCTTCCTCCCCGGGTGGAGACGAAAAAGAAGAAATAAGCTCGTACAGCGGTAGCAGCCGTCTATATACTCGCCCTTTCAACGCGTCACGCGGACAAAAGTGGTTGACCTACGAGGTTCTGTTTGCCGGGGGATTAGTGGCGGATATGTATATACTACCGGTGACCGGGGCATAATGGGAGGAAAAACGCTTAGCAAATAAGATTTTTTCTTTCTTTTTTTTTTTTTTTGGTACGGGGGATCGTTTATTCTTTTGTGAGTGGGACAACGACTGTAACCGAGACTCCGTATTGGAGTGACAATTAAAATCGTATGAATATCCAGTGAGGGGTTGGCTTCTACACAATGATGCACCCATTGAAAGGTATACATCACTTTCGGATAAAACATTTTTTTATCGAAAATGGAGTACTGTTGGTTTTTTGCGAATAACATTTGTAAAATTGTTAACTAATTTTTTTTATTTTCGAGCCTCACACCCCAATCTGCGCCAAAGCGCCATAAAGTTTCGTCTTCCCGCACAATACACAGATAGACGTCCAGAGAGGCATACCCGCTCGTTAGACTCTCGTAAAGCAGCGGCATAAATTATGAGGGCCCTTCTGTCACCTTTTCCGCAACTCGCTACACCCGTGCGAGTGTTTGCGATGGTCCACCTCCCGTCAACGCCCTTTTCCTCCGAATGAGAGTACATGAGGGTATATAGGTGGAGGGAAGAAGAGCGAGCCCACCTGTTCTCTGTAAATATTGTTTATTGAGACGCCGGCCAGAAAAAGGGCATTAACGCCGTCACGCCCACACGGCTTTTACTGCCCTCCGTATGGCACGAGTGAGTGCAGATCCGCACACGAGAGAGAGAGAGAGAGAGAGAAAACGCACGAGGTCTTCGTAAATGTGAACGAGAAAGGAGCGCATTTTTGGCTCACGGAAAATCTTCATTATACCCTCCGCGAGCGATAATAAGCGAGATAGAGAGAGGGAGATGAGGAAAAAAAAGTATAAATAATGGCTCGTCCGAGCCGATTGTTCATTCAATTTGCTGCGCGAAAAGACCCGTATCTGTATAGAGATCGTTTATTTGAGGCGCATAAAAAACAAGGATATGGACGACAACGCTGTTATTCGCTCGGGAGGTGAAAGAAAGAGGAGCAGAGGAAGGTGAACCGGACTCCCATATATAGGCTTCGAGGCCTCGTACAAATTAACATTTTAACACTCAAAGAGCCCCCCTGCCGGGCCACTCTGCTATACACCCGACTTTCGCTGTATACGCACTTTTGAGAGTATCGCGAGGAAGGAAGAGGAGCACATATAGAGAAGAGGATATATATGTGTATACGATGGTTGGGGCACGTTCGGCGTTAACGGAGTCGGAATTGGATTAGCGGAACAATCTGATCGGGCGCGCCGATGTGATTAATCCAATCGGGTGTATCGGCCCATCGGTGCATTATCCCCTTTCTATTCCGTTGTTGCGCGATGATGCTCCGAGCTCTGCGAAACGCTCTCCTCCTCCTCTTCTCGACCATTACGTGAACACTGTACACATACAAAGGGAGGGGGGGGGTAGAAATATTGCGTTGTTGTTACGATGCGCCCACGGAGCGAGTAAAATCGAGGGGAGGAAAAGATCGGCTCCGACGATATAGCGATATCGTCGATTACTAATTTTCCTCGGCGCGGCCGATTTTTCAGGGACACCAGGAGGCGCGAACTTTGTATATACCCCCCACCCACGGATAAATTGCCACGAGTTAACGATCCTCGTGCAAGAAGCTCGTGGCCGATTTGCTTTTGACGTCTCACTTGCCCTCGTTTATACGTCAAACATGGACAATCAACAGCATCGGTGCTCGTAATCGCGAGATACAGGAAATCGGCAAGTACGCGTACGGGAACTCATATGTAGCCAGCATCGAAAAGAAAAAAAAAAAAAAAAAAAAAAAAAAAATGAAAGGAAAAAGGGGTGGAGGTAGCATCTATGTTATTAACGATCGCGATTACTTGGCGAAACTGTGGGCTCCCTCCGTGGTTGGGCGCGTCACCGTCGTCCACGTAATATATTAACAACATCAGGCTCGCGCTGCACCGTATAGTCCTCGTCGTTTTCTTACCTCATCCTCGTTTTTCTCCCCCTCAGTCGGTGATGCATGCACGCGCAAATGTTCCCTTTACACCTGCGCCCGGAGAGCTCGTCCCCTTACATGCATGAGATCCTCCCACAGAAACAATGCACGCGTGCCTCCTTTTTTTTTCCACTCTCCTCCTCCCTCTGCTTCTGCCGCGCACCACGTATACACATTATGTATAGAAGCGAGAGTGCAACGCTCGTATATACATATATATTTATATCCTCTCTTCCTTAACTCGTTGTAAGTGTGTGTGTGTGTGTGCGTGCACGGGAGGTGCCCCAGGAATTCAGAGCTGACGCGCGGCTATGTAGCTTCCTCTGTGCTGCTGCTGTGAAGTACAAATTATTTAGCGTCGAGGAGCCGAGAGACGGATTGCAGGTGGGTAGGTATACTTATACGTATACCATGCACCGACTCCAGATTTATGGCTCGAAAGTGTATTGTATTAATTGCTCGCTCAGTGAGATAATTGCTCGAGTCTTTTCTCATGCAAATGTACCACGTACAACGGACGCATGTCGTAAATTCCGAAGCTTATATAGGTGAGGTATACGTGAGTAATGTATACTTACAAGTGCGCGCTCGACCGTGTATACCTCATTTCAGGGCGATCCTCTGAATCTGTTGTATTAGTATAGTTGAAATGGACTCGGGCCCCCCCCCCTTCCCCCAAATCTCTTGAAACTTCGATTTCGCTTTATTTCCAGGCGATTGGCGAGGGGCAATTTTCCAGAATTTCGGTAAAACAAATGAAATCAGCTTGGGGGCCACCCAAATCCCTTAGTTTCACACTCCAAGTGGCGCTGACCCGCTTGTATGCTTGGCACGCTTGATTTCCTCGGGCAGCGATTCATCGATGGCTCTTTTTCTCTTCTCTCTCACGGCACGTATGGGCATCGGTGATGGAGTACCTGTGCCTTAAACCCTCGCATACATATACGTATATTATGTGCTGTACTGAGCTACCCTGGATGCCTTCACTGGCGATCGGCCAATGATTTTTTTTTTTTTTTTTTTTCCTAAACACGTAACTGTTTATCGAGATTTTGTTTTCATACAAACTGATTTTCAGCTAAAATTGTTTATTCGTGCAGAATGAGGGAGTTTACGGTTTTTGGCCTCAACGGTCTTATCGTTTCGATCTCGCAGTGGAAAGTTGCAGCGATGAAAAGTTTTTCAACGCGTTTATTTTACGATCGGAATCAGATTTGAGTCTCCCTAGTAAAAAAAATGGCTTTCGAGCTGCAAATATACCGTTGAATGATGAAACGAAAACAAAAAAATTAATTCCAACTGTATACTCAGTACCATCCTTTTCGTTGGTATAAATCTTTTTTCATGGGTTAACATTTAGTAAAGTTACGAACTCTACGTCAATTTTACATCCTCCTTTTTTTGAGACGAATTAGTGGAAAATCCTGATAAATATCATACGGCTTGCATCAAATAAATATCCGTAATATTTTTTGCTTGCATCTCGGTTACGAGAGAGCCAACTTTTCCCGTTTTCCGTATTTGCTATTTAGGCATATCGTTAACATCAATAACATGTAACTTTAACGAAGCGAGAATCTTGAAAAGAAAAAAAAGTATACACTCGCGCGGGGCTAGATTTTGCTTTCTTTTCAGCAGCGGTACATCCAATTGAAAACTCCATACGTTATAAGTATGTACTTATCCACACTCGCGGAGCAGCCTTTTCGACCCAATGAGCAGGAGAAAAAGTCGATCTATTGAAAAAGGGAGGAAAAAAAATAAAATAAAGGTCCTTCGGCGAGGATCCCTCGTGAGAAAGCCGTGTGCTCTCGCAAACGGGATTACGCAAATCCCGGTCACTCTGCTCCTCGCCGGGGGAGAAAAATTCGTCGGCTCGCGGCGCAAAAGGTCAGAGATACAACGCACGGGAAGGGGGGGGGGGGACAGCAGCTGCCGGGACTTAACTCCTCGTGCGTGTGTGCAAGTGACGACGACGAGGAACTTAATTCCCCGTGAAATGAACGGCCGACGACTTGTGCCGCGGCGCGCGAGGACTTGCGGGGATTTACGCGGCCTCGGATTTGCGGGGATCGCTCGAAGGAGCTGCTCTTCCTCCCGGTACCGCTTCTCCGTCTTCTTATTTTTCTGTCTCCCCTCCGCCCTTCGCTGGATGTCGACTGTTTTCTATTCGACTTCGCGAGCGATATACTCTCGGTATTTCCGACTGATCCTCTGCCGAGTCGAGCGTGAGTTTCATTCACTCGGTGACTTTTTTCTCCCCCTCCGAATCCTATATTGGTTTTTCACATTATACCTACGGCAGGGGGGATGAACCGCGAGTCCGTACGTTGCAGCAAATAAATAAAATATATGGCCTGTGACATTAAAGTCCATACAAGTAAATATACACTTTAGCACGCGTTGTCGTAATTGCTCTCTTGTAATTGTACGCGCGTGTTTGCAACACTCACGTAACACACGGTATACACTTAAACGGCGTTATTGTCTTTTTTCTTCCTTCCATTTCACCGGAATGCTATTCATTTTAATTAAAGTCATAACTCTCTCTACTTCCACTAGACATTTTTTTTTTTTTTTTTTTTTTATTACCATACAAGAAAATAGCGCATATCGAAACGAGTGCATGTATATTAGCAAGTAGGGAGGGAGAGAGAGTGCAGGGCATGCGTCAAAGAATCCGAGAGCAAAGAGGGCGTAAGTATTTTCCTTTTCACGCTCCATAACGACGAGAGGAGCTTGTGTGCAAATACGCGCTCGAGAATATATTTATGTATACAGGGAAGTTGAAGAGAGGAAGCAGAGCAGGGAGATATACATGTGTACACGTAAGAGCCGGCAACGTGCAAAAACTCCCTCCTTAATTTATTCGCATTTTAAATAATCTTGTTTTACACACATATACACACGTGCACGGATAGGTACTGCTCGGAGAAAGAGTAAGGATATATACACTTGGACACAAATTTCGATAATAATCGCTCGAGAAGAGAGAGAGAGAGAGAGAGATGTGTGACCGGTAATCGGTCGGTTTATCTGCTCTCGAACGCGAGCCACCGATTTTCACGCGAAAACACATACACACACACACACACACACCGGGCGAGATAGCGGTCTCCCTAATTGAGTTGCACTGCGTCTTAATTAATACTCGCGAGGGCGTTTCCTTCCCGGGCCCTTTGTCCGATACGTTGCTTTGTTTTTTTTCTTTCTCCGTTTGAAGGCAGCGTAGCGTTGCAGTAGTGACCGGCGACGTCGAAAGATCGGCAATCAAGATTATACACGCGAATGGAGACGCGTGAAATGAGAAAGTGAAGCAAAGAATTAGAAAAAAAAATGCTAATTGTATTTTTTTTTTCTTCCAACCTGCAACTCGGGAGGACGCACAATGACTCCTATATATATATAGCTAGTTTCAACCACGTTTTACCGCTATGATTGTCTTTTTTTTTTCATTTAGTATTTATTAAATATTCTGACAAGTCCGTGACGATAAAATTACAGTTTTCAGGCGCTCATAAAAGGCTCGTGACTCTGGTTGGATAAAAAATGCACAGATCCGCTCCTATACATCGGTATTATATGAGCGAGACGATCGCGAATTTGGAAAAACGAAGAGAAAGAAAAAGACGCCGGTAGACTTCTTTTTTCACACGCACATGTTCGTACCTCGTGTGTAGCGCGTCCTCGTAAATCGCGGAGGCTTGGGAAAGCCGGTAATGCATAATACGGGCAGGCGAAACGAGAACGGGATCGGCGTATAAGCAATTCCACGCCGTGTCATCCTCGCTCGTGTATACACGTATATTGGCGACCCGCAAGATAGCCCGACGTTTTAATTACTCGCGCACAGGCGCGGTGTGCGCGCAGAGCCTAACGGTAGCGATTTAGAGGGAGGCGCTCCCGCGTCGGGCAAAACAACCGATATCACGTCCGGTGAGCGAGATGTACTCCTCCCCCCCCCCCTCGCGCTAGCGGTTTCGACGTTTTTTTGCAAAATCACTATATATCTCATCGTACCGCGATGCGAGCATGCAAATTTTCGCCGCCTCGGCCTTACTTATTACATTCGTGCCTTGTATATGCATACGCATGAAGTGACATGTATTCGCGGCTCACTGGGCTTCAGATTTAATTACATATGTTCTTTTCGATGCCGGCTACTGTACGTTTATATTGCCTATACCCACATGACAACGTGGTATTTTGATAATCGAGTTTTAAGCGATGCGGAGGAAGGGGCGCATATATATATATATATA